>AFGL01015530.1:0-14621 GCA_001614225.1 Nannochloropsis limnetica | reverse complement strand
CGCTGCGCTACCCCAATCGCTGGCTCCGCCGTCTAGGTAAGAAACGAACTAGGAGGAAATAAGATGCCGATGTCTCCATCTCTCCACCTCACCAATCCAACCCTCCCTCCCTTCCTCCCTCCCTCCTTCCCCGGCAGCCTCTCCCGCCTGCGCAGGCTTGAAATGTCTCTCCATCGCTCGTCCAGTCACTGCCGAGATGAACCACGAGCTCGCCAATGCCTTCAACTCTAGCTTCCTCTCCAAGTATGTACCTCTCCCCCTCTCCCTCCCTCCCTTCCTCCCTTCCTCCTTCCTTCACTTACTTACTCCCTCCCGCCCTCCAGTCTGCAGGAGCTTACCCTCTCCAACTACCGCGACAAAGAGATCCACGCCTTCAAGCCAATGCTGCTGGCGACTGAGACGGGCCTCCTTCCCTGCCTGCGCCTCCTCTTCCTTGATCGCTACCGCGTCAGCAGCAAAGGTTGGGAAGTTCTCGATCAAGTCCTTAAGATGGACAAGGCCGTTGAGAAGAAGGTGAGCAGGGAGAGGAGGAGAGGGAGAGGGAAGAAGTAGAAGTGAATTTTATGGTTCTTGTCATAACTTGGTTTCTTTCTAAAATTGCACAGAAACTCAACCAAGGCTTTCCCTGCTGGTCGCATTCTTACACTTCCTCCCTCCCGCTTCTCCGTCCTTCCTTCCTACCAGAAGAGCAAGGCCACGGGCTCCATTCCCAGCAAGCGCATGCTCATCGAAAGCGTCCGCGTCCAATCGAGTCTCTCCGCTCTTCAATCCCTCAACCTCCGCGAGACCGGCATCCGCACGGTATGTCCTTCCCTTCATCTTTCCATCCAGCTACCCGGCGTCTCACTCTCGTTGTAAATTATTTTAAAATGGTGGTTCAACTTAATAAACCCAACTATTCCTCCCTCCCTCCCTCCCTCCCTTCTTGTTTCCTCTTTCCCTTCCGTCAGGCCACCCTCGAGAACTGGATCAAAACTCTGGCTCGACACAAGAGCGGCCTTCAGGAGCTCTCACTCATTGGGAACAAACTCAAGAGCGTCGAGTACCTCGCAACGGTACGTCCCTTCCCCCCTCCCCCCTTCCCTTCCTCCCTGCATATTTACATCTTGCTTCTCTCCCTCCGCAATTAGAGCCTTCTTGGACTTCCACTTTTTGTTGTAAATGTGCTCAAATTTAATCTGCTGCTGCTTCCAAATCATCAACAATCATATACTCTTGCTTACCATTTCTTTGCTTCCACACTTCTATTACAGTCCATCTCTTCGGGAGCCTTTCCTGCTCTCCGTATTCTTCATTTGGATGAAATCTCGCTCACGTCTCAAGTCGCTGCTCGCATTGTGGATGGCATAGCCAAGAAGTGTGACGCTCTCGAGGTGCTCGTCCTGGGTGAGTGGTAGAAACGTGATGCTTGGACGCTTGAAATTATATATATATGAAACTCACTCCCTCCTCCCTTCCCTCCCTCTATCCTTCCCTCCTTCCCGAGCAGGTAACAGCCATGGGAATCGTTGGGACATGCGCAACAGCGCTTCCAGTGGTACGCAACTCGTCGACGCCCTTTGCCGCGCCGCCGTGGGTGGTCCAGTGCATGGAGACGGCTTGCGGAACTCGTTGCAGACGTTAGTCTTGGCTTGGGTGGGATTGTCGAAGGGAGCGGTGAAGGGTTTGACGGGCTGTTTGTTTGGTGGGAAGTCAAAAGGCGAAGGAGGGGGGAAACAGGGATTTCATTTCGCGTCCGAACTCCCCGATGGCACCATTTCTTCTTCGGCTCCGATCCTTCGTCGTGACGAGCATTTTTTCCCCGCCTTCGAGTCTTTCGGCCTAATCCAACACAGCAATACTCGAGACGGATCCCCCCTCCCGGGATCGCTTCCGTTCTTAAAACGGCTTCTTCGCGCCTGTCTTGCCCGGGGTGTCACTGATGTTGACCTCTCCCGTAATGGTCTCCGCGTTGCAGACGTGGTGGAGATGGTCCAGGTAGGTGTCTTGGGCTTACTGCATTTTATTCTGCCGCCCTCGTTTCCTCACATCTCCCCCCTTTTCCTCCTTCCCTTTCCTTTCACTCATGCACAGTTTTTGAACGAGGATCCCACCATCGACCGCCATCTGCGCGCTCTGCCCTCGGACGTGAAGGTACGTTTGACGCTCTTGTTTGTCGACTTCATTTTTCCCCTCCTGCCTTCATGTCTCTTTAAATTGCTCATTCATCTTTTTTAATATTGGCGGCGCGAGGTTTGATATATAAATATATACATCCTCGCTCATTCTCTCCCATCTTTCTTTGTCTTCTCTCTTTTTCTCCTTCCCCCCTACACTAGCTTAACGTCGACCTCACGCAGCTCGTCAGGAGTCACGAGTACAGCTACCCGGCCTGGGAGAAGAAGAAGCACGAAGTCAACAACTTTGCGAAAGCTGTACGATGGAGTGTGCCCGCGTGCATGAATAAGAAGCTGGCGGTGGAGTGGGGGCAGACGCAGTTGAACAAATTAGGAGACCATGGGCAGCAACAACAGGAGGGGAGGGAGGCAGAAGTCGGTTGAATGGTAGCAATTTGTGTCAGTAGATTCAGCTGGAAGGGAAGAAGATCCGAGCATTTGTGTTGATGTGAAACAGTTCTCTGTGTTTTTTGCAGCAAGTAAGACCGTCAAATAATATATAGCATCCTCATCCTCGTCACCCGCTAGCCGCCGTACAATCACACGCGCAGGAATGCCAAGAGCTTTCGCGGCACTAATATCTATAGCGACGATAGCAAAATCATCAACGCCGGTACCAGCAAGAGCAGTCAGTAGGAATATGCGTCGTTAGCGTCAGCATCAGAACTATATGAAAAGCACATAAGAAAGACTCAAAACCAGGGAAGACCTAGAAAGCGCGTGAAAAGAAAGAATATCATCACATATCAGCATGTCAGTTAGCATATAAGCGAGTAGCTGCACCTACAGCAATCTGCTTGATTTCATTTCAACACTCTCTAATGCAATTCGCGCACGAACACACACACACACACATACACACACACAGAGAGCCATGGCGCCTAAGAAGAAGCAGCCCGCGGTGGCACCTGAGGGAGGAAAAGAGGGCCACACGACGGATACAGGCAGCAGCACTCCGGAGACCACAAGCACCGCGCCCGCCCCCGTCGATGTCGGTATCAGGACCAGCCAGCGCATCCGCATTCGGACAGAGCAGCGTGCCGCCCAAGAAGAAGCAGGAGGCGCTGATGACTTCCCCACGCAGCCTCCCAAGAAGAAAAAGACTACAAAGAAGAAGTAAGGCGGTGAAAGCAAGAAAGAGGGAGAAGCTGAGGAAGAGACGATGGCGGTTGAGGAAGCGGAGGCCGCGGTGGAGCAGTTGCCGCCTCCCTTGATGGAGGTGCTGGGCAATCCGGAGTTGTTTATTCAGATGTTTGTCGAGGAAGGCTGGCTGCCCAAGGTACGTAGGTGTTGCCTTCTCTTTCTTCTCTTGCCCTACTCTCTCCACTTTCTTCCAAATCAGCGCTGGACTCTTCAATCCTTCTTGCGGTTTTCAAAAAACTGCCACAACCTCTCCTTCTCAAATCTCACTAATCTCTCGTCTTTCCTTCCCTTTCATCCTCAGATGAGGGATGTACTCATCCTGGGTAGCACCTGCAAGGCCCTCGAACCACTCCGCAAGCCCTGGGACGTCCTTTCTATCGATTTGAAGCAGGTAGGATGAGGGGAGAAGAGTTGATGTCCTCTTTTCTCTAATTCTCTTTCTTTGTTTCTCTAACGGGCCATTCTATCTTCTTTACCCATCAGGCTCCAGAGACTCTGCGCTACCCGCATCGATGGCTTTCTCGTCTAGGTAAGTAAGTGTGAGGAGAAAGAAGGCCAGGACCCTCCACGCCTACCTCTTCGTCGACCCATCACCCACCATCACCCCCTCCATTCCTCTCCCCCTTGTCAGCCTCTCCAGCCTGCGCGGAATTGAAGTCTCTCTCTGTCGCACGTCCGTTCACCACCGAGATGAGCTACGAGCTAGGGAACGCCTTTCAAGCCGGTTATCTTTCCAAGTACGTCCTTCTCTCTTTTTAATCCGTATTATAATTTTCCTGTGAACGCAACTCCTCCTCCGTTCTCAGCTTGCAAGGAACCTGGTCATGTCACCCCTTGTTTTAGTCCAACCTGAATGCAGGCTCCCAAAATCACTATTCCAGCTTCTCCGCAGTCTAACTCATTATCTAACTGCGTCGCTCCCACCCTCCCTTCCTTTCTTCCTCTAGTCTTCAGGAACTCACTCTCTCCCACCACCACGACAAGAAGCTACTCATCTTCGGGCCGCTCGTGCAAGCAACTAAATCATCCAACCTGTCCTCCCTCCGCCTCCTCTTCTTGGATCGTTTCAAGATCGGAAAAGCGGGTTGGAACCTCTTAGACAAAGCGCTGAAAAGAGACGTCAGGGACAAAATTGTAAGCATTGATGGAAGAGGGAGGGGGAAAGGGTGGAGAAGGGAGAAGGAGGGTGATTGTCGCGTGGCCTTTCCTGCCTATGCGATTCACATTACAGATTACACTCACTCTCTCCTCCTTTCCCTTTTTATCCCTTCCTTCCTGGCCCCTCAGAAGCGCGACCGGCTCAATGGCGAAGATCAATTCTGCGTTCCCACCCTCACCGTCCGGTCCTCATTGGCATTTTTGTCGTCTTTGAACCTCTGCGGTACTGGTATTCCCACGGTAAGTCCCTCCCTCTCCTCTCATTACTCCTCCAAATCCTGAACTCTCCGCTGAACTATCGTTGTCCACTGAGTTCACCCACTTCCCGCCCCCCTTCTTTAACAGGACTCCCTCAAGAATTGGCTCTACACCCTGAATCGACACAAGAGCGGTCTCCAAGAGCTCTCATTGATAGGAAATGACTTGCATACCTTCGATTTTCTTGCGACGGTACGATCCTCAATCTTTATTTTTCTCTCCGATTTCTTCCTTTTATTCCATTACTTCATGAGAATCTTTTTCGGGAAAAAATCGTGCGACCATCAGCCTGATCACACCACCAGCAATCGACTAAATATCTGTTTACCTTCCTTTTACACCTCAGGCCTTCGGCAACAAAACTTTCCCAACCCTCCGCATCTTCTACCTGGACGAGGTCAAGCTCTCGTCACCTGAAGCTGCCAAAATTGTGGATGGTCTGGCCAAGGGGTGCCGCGGCTTGGAAGTGCTAGGAGTGGGTGAGTCAATGAGAATAGTACTGCCATGAATAAAAACACATTCATACACACGTACCTCTGCAACGAAAGGCGGAATCGCTTTCCATAAATGACATTACTCAGCCTTTGCATGCCCGTCAGCGAGCCCAAGCCACGTATATTCACCTCCTCCTCCTGCCCACCTCCTACCCTTTTCCCTCCCTCCTTCCTCCCCTCCATGCAGGGAATAGTCACGGCAAGGATCCGACGCGCAAAGGTACCGGTATGAAGCTAGTCAACGCCATTTGTCGCGCCGCCAAGGGTGGTCGTAAGAATGGAAACGGCTTGAAGCACTCGTTGCAGACGCTCACTCTGGCCTGGGTGGGGATGTCAGCGGAAGCGGTGACGAAGCTGACAAAGTGTCTGTTTGATGGAACGTCGGGTGGGCGAGGAGATGAAGGACAGGAGACACAAAAGGGTTTCCACTTTGCGTCGGAACTAAATGATCCTACCATATCTTCCGCCGAGCCGGCCCTTCGTCGCGACCAGCACAATTTCCCCGCCCTCGAGGCCTTCGGTTTCATTCAGCAGAGCAACAAGCCAGGTGGCTCCGATTTTCCGAATTCTTTTCCGTTCCTCAAGCGGCTTCTTCGTTCCTGTCTCGCCCGGGGTATCACTGATGTCGACCTCTCCCGCAATGGCCTCAGCAGTGACAAGGTCGTGGAGTTGATCAAGGTATGTGGCCTTTCTAGCTGCTCAAGGCTCCTTCGGCCCTATCTCACTCCGCAACCTCTCCGTCCCTTCTCCTCTCTTCAAACCAACCACAGTTCCTGGGCTCGGATCCCATCATCGCCCACCAGCTGCGCGCTCTGCCCTCCGGCCTGAAGGTACGTTCGACTATCTTGCTACGTCATCGTCGCGCCATTCCTTATTTTCTTCCTCCGTCTCTGAGCCCTTCTCTCCTGTCGCCTTGATGTCAAAGGTTGCCGTTTTTATAAAGTGCCCCGAGTTGCTTATAAAATCGTCGCTAATACTGGTTCCCTCCCCCTCCCTCTTTCTCATTCTCCCTTCCCTAGTTCCGCGTTGACCTTAGCCAGTACGTCAAGAACGATGATGCCTCCCCTCTACCCTGGGAACAAGGGAAGAAGTCCCTTACGCGAATTTTGAGGGACATGTATTATTGTGGTGTTCGGTCCGTGGTTTTGGATGAGAAGATGGTTGTCGAGTGGGGAGAAGCTCAGCTGAAAGATTGAGGGAGGATCGAGCAGACCGGCAGAGCACCGTCGTCGTGTTGAGACGACCAGTCAGGAAGCAGTGGGATGCGCGTGCGTGGAGAGAAGGAGAGGGCGGAACCGGAGGCGCAGTTAGAATGAGATACTTGAGGACAAGACAAGAGGGAAATAGATAGAGATGTGTGCATGCATCTGACATGAGTACATGTGTTCGGAACAGAAAGACTGTCACTAGTAAAAGGGTTACCCATATCCATAGCATCGATCACCCTCATCACTTACCAGCAGCGGCAGCCGCGATAATTAGCGTACCAGAGTAGTCGCAGAATCAGCACCTCAGCAAGCATCAGCAGCTGCTGCAGGGCCGACAACCAAGAAGAACAACAGCAATGCCAGCAGCAGAGAATACATGCAGCCAGAGCGTCAACATCAGTAGTCAGCAGAAGGACAGGACTAGAGAAGGCTAGCGACACGGGAAAAGAAGAAGAGAAAAGCACTTCAAAGGTATAGCTTCCCTATGGGTGATCAGCACCCCACTCTTTTTAAAAAAAAGAAATTCTCAATACATCTCCTCTCCCGCACAAACACACACACACAGCCATGGCACCTACCCAGCCGCCGGCGCTGGAGGAGGAGAAGAAGAAGAAGAAGAAGGGGGTGCAGACCACAGCGGCGGGAGCAGCCAGTACGACGGGTGAAGGCAACGGTACCATCTCCAACAGCAAGGCCAAGGGCAAAGGAAAGGAAGCGCAAATGGGCAATAGCGAAAGCACAAATGGCAGCGGCAACAGCAGCAGCAGCGACAGCAGCAAGCGCCGCCGCGGCCAGAAGGACGGCGATGAGGAGGACGAAAAAGAGGAGATGGACAAAGGATCCTCCAGCTCGAGTCAGCGAGGCAAGAAGAATCAAGGCAACTCAAGCAAGAAGGATGGGCTCGAAGGTGGCGCTCTGATGAAGGTGCTGGAGGAGCCCAACCTCTTCTTACAAATCTTTGGCGAGAATGGATGGTTATACAAGGTACGTTAAGATTGCTCTCTTTCCTTCTTTCTCACACATCGCCTTGTTCCGCCGGCCTTGAGGAACCCTCTGCTCTATACAGTACTTTATAAATACTCATCCTCCTTTGCCACTTTCCTGCCATCAGAAACGGGACGCCGTGGCCCTCGGCAGCACCTGTCGTACCTTGAAGCCTATTCGCGCCCCGCAGGGAGGCCTCTCCATCGATTTGACCCAGGTAATACAGCATATAAACCATCCTAGCCCCCACATTTCCCAACTCATCCCCTCTCTTCTCCCTCCCTGCTATTTTCGCACCCACAGGCCTTGAGCACGCTGCGCTATCCCAACCGTTGGCTCCGTAACCTAGGTAAGGGTGGGAGGGGGAGAAGAAAGGACCGTGGAAGGGAACATCGCGGCAGGAGAAGCAACACACAAACCCATTTTAACATCACCCACCCTTTCTCATGCCCTATTTTTTCTTTTCTTTCTTTCCCACCTCGCCAGCCTCCTCCGCCTCCGTCGATTTGCAAGCCCTCTCCATCGCGCGTCCCGACACTCGCGAGATGGCCCTGGAATTAGGAAGCGCTTTTAAGGCCGGGCACCTCTGCAAGTACGTGAGTCCCGCCCTCCCTCCTTGAATGCTTTGTTATCCCCCTCTTCCCACGAGTTTCTCGCAAATGCTTCGATTACTCGTCTACAATACAGTTACAGACCCTAGATAAACATTTACTTTCTTGCCTCTTCGTAAATTGCTGATTTGCCTCTTCCTTTCTCCCTCGCTTCCTCCTTCCCTCCCTCCGCTTCTCCCTTTCAGCCTTCAAGAACTCACACTCTCGCAATGCGGTGATCAGATGCCATTGATCTTCAAGAACCTGCTGCAAGCCACAGAGGCCTCGCTCCTTCCCTCCCTCCGGGTGTTCGCCCTGCACCGCTGCAGGCTGAAGAAAACAGAATGGGCCCTTCTGGATGCGGTGCTGAAAGCGGAGCCCGAGGCCAAGAAGAATGTGAGAAGAGAGAGGGGAAATGAAGTGAAGATCAGGCTATTATGGATTTTGTTCAAGCAGAAACCCGTGCTCTTTCCCTGGACGTGTCGATTCTAACTTGCTTCCTTCCTCTCCCTCCCTCCCTTCCCTGCTTCCCTCGATACTCAACGACAGAAGCCCGCGTCCACCTCCTGGAGTTCCTTCCCCAGTCGGCGGATGCTCATCGACAGCGTCCGCACCAAGTCTAGTCTAGCCTACCTCACTTCTCT
Organism: Nannochloropsis limnetica; assembly: GCA_001614225.1. NCBI lineage: Eukaryota > Eustigmatophyceae > Eustigmatales > Monodopsidaceae > Nannochloropsis > Nannochloropsis limnetica. The sequence continues at coordinate 5,986 of AFGL01015530.1, read as the reverse complement.
GTCGCTGCGCGAGACCAACATTCCGACGGTACTTCCATTCCATCCCCTCCAACCTTTATCGTTTTTGTCCAGAGCTCTCTTATCTCTATCTGCGTCAGTGTGATGGTATCCATTCTTCCTTCTATTCATTTCCGCGTCCTTCCTTCACCTTCCCTCCCTCCTTCCAGGCATCCCTCGAAAACTGGTTCAAGGCTCTCCACCGGCACCGGAGCGGTCTTCAAGAGCTCACCCTCGAAGGCAACGACCTGGACTCCCCTAAGGAACATGCGACGGCATGTGATTACTTCCCCATATTATTTTATCTGGCCCCGCGAGCTGCATTCCTTCCATCGCTCGTTCCCCCTAAGTGTCAACTCAACCACCATCCGCACAGTTATCCCGAGTTCGATGCAGCTTGCGTCGCTTGTTGCTTTCATTTCACCCAACCTTTCTTTTTTCCCTCTCTCCTCCAGTCCATCCTTCCCTTTCTCCTTCAGTCCCTCTCCTCGGGAGCTTTCCCCACGCTCCGGCTCTTCGCCCTAGATGAGGCCAAGCTCACTGCTCATGATGCTGCTCACTTCGTGGAAGCTCTAGCGAAGGGATGTGAAGGCGTGAAAGTGCTCAAGCTGGGTAAGTGATTGAATTAGGGGACAGGGGGAAAAGGAGGAAAGAAAGCGTTAGCGTTAAGAAGGGCAACGGCAATCACCAAATTTCTATTTTATTTGTTTTAGCTCGACAGATTCCTGACGACCCCGCGACTGAGCGCACCCTTTCCCTAAGGGCCCACAGGGTCAGATAAAGATGAGTAGTAGGACACGTTGTCAAAATTTCCTCATTCCTTTTCCTTCCTCACACATTGCTTCATAGGTAATAGCCACGCTTGTCGGTCGTCTGTGCGCTATCATGCCTCTAGTACTGCTACGGAAGTCATCGCGGCCCTTCGTCGAGCGGCCATTGGTGGGCCGGGGAATGGAGATGGGTTGAGAGACACACTGGAGAGTCTGACTTTAGCGTGGATGAAGATGCCGAGGAAAGCAGTGCGAAATCTGACGGACTGTCTGTTTGGTGATGTGGAGCAAGAAGAAGGAGAAGAAGGCGGAGGAGGAGGACGAGGATGGCAGGGGTTTCACCTTGATTCCAAGATGCAAGATGTTTCAACTCCCTCGTCGTCTCCGTCTACCCGACGCAATTTCCCCGCCCTCATCGCCTTCGGCCTAATCCAACGAGAGAGTGACAGTCGCGAGGGTGGTGCCCTCACCCAATGCCTCCCCTTCCTCAAGCTACTTCTCCGAGCCTGTCTCGCCCGCGGTATCACGAATGTCGACCTCACCTACAACGGCCTTGCGAGTTATGAAGTGAGCCTTTTGTTACAGGTGAGCAATCAGGTAGCGGACACGATTCTTTTCTCCTTGACATTTATCTGTCTCCTCATTCATACCTGATGCATCACACCAATCCTACACAGTTCTTGGCTAACGACGATGAGATTGCCCACCACCTCCGCACCCTGCCTCCTGACCAGAAGGTAAGTACGTCGCATTTTTTGTGTAAACGTTCTGTCCTATCTCGTTGTCGACAGCAAATACATGGCCTGCCCAACGCTGTCTCGTCATATTCATTAGTAGCTTAGCATGTCATCCATCCATCCATCCCTCCTCCTTTTATCCCTCCCTCAAATTCAGTTTTATGTCGACCTTACCCAGTACATTCTTCGGACACCACACGCACATGGCACCAACCCACCGTGGCACGCAGGTAAGAAGGACCTCCGGACCTTCGTTGAGTATGTGCACTTTAGAGGGCCGAAGAAAGGAGGGGAGGAGAAAGGACCTATCTATGTGGGAGAGAAGGTGGTGGTGAAGTGGGGGGAGGAGGAGTTGAAGAAATTAGTGCGGGCCTAATAGAGGGCCGGCCAGGAGTAGAGCGTAGGACGGAGAGAGGAGGTGAGGATACAGAAATACACAGTTGCGTCTCGAGCGTGGACAAAAAAGCTGAAAAGCTTCGAGGGCAAGATCAGACAGCGGTAGATGCAGGCAGCAGCTCAAGCACAAAGAACAGTGATACAGTCCAGCGATTGTCAGCACCGGCAGCCTGGAGCATCACAAGCAAGCACAGCAACAGGGGCAGCAACGCCAGCAGCAGAAGTAGAAACAAGAGTGGTTTATGGAAAACCGATACCAAGATGAAAAGAAAAAAGCGGAATAGAACACGAGAGAGGCAAGAAGAATGAACGAGGGATACCAAATGAAAAAGCGCAAGAGCAAACGATGAAGACAAAGGAGACATGAATAGGCTCGACAACGATAACAACAACCGCACTAGCACCATCACCCAAAAACAAGAAAAGAAGAAGAACAAAGAAAGAGAAAAAAAAGCCGTACGCACGAGTGTTGTCTTTCAAATCACACGCAACAAATTCTCTGCATCACGCGTCCTTTTGTTGTACCACCACCTCTCTGCTCTCCCGGCATTTCTCACTCCATCTTTGATCGAGTCACTTAAACACTGACTTCCTTTCCACCTCTACACCCTATCCGATGGGAATCGGGCCTATATATACGGTCACCACTCCCCCTTTCTTCCTCCCTCCCCCCCTCTTCTCCCCCTCTCTATTTCCCCCCCTTCTCTGCCTCCTCCTTCTTCGACGCGTACATAGCCCGGAGCACGTCCGGTTCCAAGCCAGCCATCTCCATCAGCCTTTTCACAAAGGTGTTGTGCTGGATATTCTGGTTTTTATACACATCTCGAGCCTGGGCCAGCACCAGCTACAGCTCTTCGGAATCGGCGAGTTGAGCGAAGAAGGCATCGACCGTGGCAAAAGGAAGGCCCTTGGGGAACAAGTCTTGAAAGACAGCCGCGACGAACGAAGGGCTATTCCGTACTTTGTAGGCTTGGTAGACGCGCCTGTTTCCAAGTGTATACATAAGGAGAGTGTTCGGCGATTAGAATAATGGAATGATGAGCATGAGACAAACAGACACACAAGATGTGAGAAAAACACTTCAAGCACAGAGGCACGACGTAACAAAAGAGTGGAAGATGACAGGCACGAAAAAGATAAAACCGTCAATAGCAACCGACAGCGCACGTCAGACGGACAAGCGGGGTATGGGCGATGTGCATCAGAGATAAGGGAATGGAATATACCATCACAGGCAACAATCAGACATGTACGTACTCGGTGATGTCTTCGTAAAAGGCCGTCGTCGAGGTAGAAGCCGCCCCTGATGACGACCTCATGAGCACGTGCCTCTTGGGAGGAGGAGAGGAAGAAGACGACGCCGTGGAAGCCGTCGCTTTAGTAGACCCTTTGGGACGCCCTCGTTTCCTCGCCACCGCTGGGGGCGACTCACTCGCGGTCGCTGCGGTCGGCTTCTTGAAAGTAAAGGACGCACCGCCGCTGCCGCCGCCGCCGCCGCCGCCACCACTGCTGCTTCCGCTGCTGCTTCTGCTGCTGCTCTTGGTGGGACTGCTGGTGGTGCTGGTAGTGCTGGTGCTAGTGCTCTTGCTGGGGCTGCTGGTGCTGCCACCACTGTTGCTCTTGCTGATGGTGCTGCCCTCCTTGCTGCTGCTGGTGCTGCTGCTGCTCTTACTGGTGCTGCTAGTGCTGGTGCTGCCGTTGGTACTGCTGCTGGCGCGACTGCCCTTGCTGCTGCTGCTGCTACTGCTGGTGCCACTCGCCCCACCGCTGCCACTCCCGCTAACACCACCGCCACCCCCATCAGCGCTGATGCTACGCCGGGTACGGCGGCTAGCACTGCCCGCTTCGACATCCACGATACCCAAGAATCGAACGCCCCGTGCTTGAGGAGAAGCAAACGCCCCTCCACAAAGGCCTTGACGCGAGTAAAGTCCAGCTTTTCCCGACGTTGCGGGAAGAGCGGGTCCAGGGCCGCCGCCATGGCATTCTGCAAGCGGAGGCGTTCGCTCTTGTCCGTGGTGAAGTTCGCAATCTCGTCCCGCACCAGCTGTTCCACCAGGTACTCCACTTTGTTGCACGTGCGCCACTCTGCAGGGCCCAAGTCCGCGGCCATCGCCGAAGTCATTGTGGTGGCGGGCGGGACAGGAGGAGGAGAGTTCTTGGCAGCACCACCCTCCGTGGGCGCCGGTACAGAGGAGGAAGAAGCAGCACGGGCGACCGCTTTTTTGGCTGCTTGCAGCTCGTCCTCCAAGCGCGTAATTTCCTTGCTTTGTCGCGCAATGATGTCCTTGTCCGTTTTGTTGCTGGTGTTGGAGGAGGTGGACGAGGCAGCCGCGGGAGTGGCCTGCGATGCAGCCGCCTGGGTCACGGCCGCTGCTGCTTCGAGTTCTTGCACCCGGGCCACCAAGGCCTCATTGCGCGCCCTGTAATCAGAGCACTGCACTGTCAGGTGTTCCACCGTGCTGATGATCGACTGCCGGTTGAAAGTGGCCTGAAAGGTCTCGACCTTATTTTTGCTGCTGCCGCCCTGGCTGCTGCTGTTACTGCTGCCCGTGCTGGCAACACTGTTGCTGCTGGTGGGCCGGGCGGGCGCCGTGGTGCTGGTACCGGGGCCAGGCGTCATGTCTTCGGAGCTGTGGCATACAAGTGGTGATGGGGTAGAAGGAAAAAGGGACGGTTGGAGAGGTCATACATATCTAGAGGGAGGGGGAAGAAGGAAAGGGGCTTTGCGCTTGCTTGCTTTCTTTTGCCTTCCCTACTATACGTGGCGCGCTCAGACAAGCATTGGAAGGATGCATGCGAGAACAGGAACCAACCACTCTCACACGCACAGTCAAACTCGGTTGCCTACATACAAAACTAGTAGTAGCTAGGGGAGGGATGATGGAGACGAGAGGCGTTGCTGGTGGGTGTTCCGCAAGAAGGCAACGGCACGGCAAGACATCCGGGAACAAAGAACCGTGTCCATGGCACGAGATGGGTCGTGTAAAGGCCACAGGGGCAAGGGACGGCACAATTATGCCTCGAGGGTGTAGGCCACGCGCATGAAATGATGCCTTTGTTTGGGGCGGACGCGTTGGCTCCAGAGGCATGGCTGGGAGTGTTAGATTGGGTCATGATGATGCAGGCTTGAAATCGCATGCGCCGCAGCACACAAAAGGCGCACCAAGGCACTCATAAAACCTTCCTCCCCTTCCCTTTATATTGCTGCTGCCACAGAGACGAGAGCGCCCTCGAGCCCCAGTGCAAGGCAAATGTAGACCAAAACCACTCACAGGCGCCCACTCATAAACCCTCCCTCCCTCCCTGCCTCCCCATCCCCTTCACACTGCCGCCACAGAGACGATACACACGAGCAAGAAAGCAAGGAGATGGCGCACCACGAGCATAGCACCGTGGCCCTACGATGGGTGCGATGGATGAAGCGGCTGCGGTGGCTGGTGCTAGCGTTTTGGTAAACAAGGCAGCAGGGAGAAAGAGAGGGAGGGAGGGAGGGAGGCAGTCGGTGGAGTATGGCCGGGAGGGAGAGGTGGGCGTGAGGCAGGCCGACACGAGAAGAAGGAGGAGATGCTGACGCTGACTACCGCATCAAAATATGCCAGGCATTAATAACCCCCTTCCCATTCCTCTCTCCCGTCCTATAGGCTGCTGGTGGTGGTGCTAGGAGCAACATTCGGCCTCAAGTTTTTGGACATTACTGTCTCCGATTTCCCAGCGCCCACGGGCAGGTACGTGTGGACGCGCTTTAGTTGCGACTCTTTCCTCCCTGTCATCCTGTCACACACAGTCTGACTGAATCCATTCTGGGCGTGTCCTTCTCTCTGTGGTGATCGATTGTTGTTCACTCCCTTCCTCCCCTCCCTCCCTCCTCTCCTTCCTTTGCTATCTTTTTGTCCCTTGTCATCAAGCTGAGTGAATGTTGCTCACCCCTTCCTCCCTCCCTCCCTCCCTCCTTCCCCTCCTCCCAGCCCTTCCTTCGACGCGGCCACGGCGCTATTTGAGCATTTCCCGGAGCAAGAAGGGGTGCTGATGGAGACGCTGTTGCTACAGGTAGATACAGGGGGAGGGAGGGAGGGAGGGAGGGAG
>AFGL01015418.1:0-10812 GCA_001614225.1 Nannochloropsis limnetica | reverse complement strand
ACCAATTTCAGATGTGACCCAATGGAAATGGTTAACCCACGTGCTCTACCGAACGCGAGTGGTTTCATGGTATTTGATTGTGTTTTCGTGATGAAAAGTCACAAAACAGGTGGGATGTTACGGACACCGGAGAGAGCGTCTGGCGAATAAGTTGGGTGGACTCATATTGGTGAGTTCTTCCCACTACAAGGACTTGAAGCTGTCGGCCGGTCGTCGGACGTCGTCGGCGAGGAATCGCTGCAGCGTTGTCCATCCACACTTAAGCAACCCACCAGCAGCGCAGTAGCAGCAGCAGCATAAGTAGCAGCAGCAGCAAGCCGCGGCAGCATAAGTAGCAGCAGCAGCAGGAGTAATCGCATGTAACACCACCGGCAGCAGCAGCAGCAGCACCACCACCACCACACCACGGAAGCTGTGTCCCCTGTCCCCACGTTCCCACCCCGTGCCCTTTTTCAAGACATGCACTGACGCCCGCCCACCATGCCCTCCCCTGACCACACAGCAGACAGGCATGTCGGACCCTAGCTGCATCTTCTGCCAGATCATTGCGGGGGACGCGCCTGCCCACAAGGTGTACGAAGACGAATGCTGCTTGGCCTTTCTAGACATCCACCCCCTCGCCGACTTCCATACCCTGCTCATTCCGAAGCATCATGTTGCTCGAATGGAAGACTGCGAGGATACCACTGCCGCCGCCTTGGGAGTCGCCGTGAAAAGGGTCAGTCGCATCATCCACGAGCTGACCGGAAACAAAGACTTCAATATTCTTCTGGCCAATGGGCAACAGGCCGGGCAAGAAGTGTTCCATTCACATTACCATTTTATTCCGCGGGAAGGGCGGCAAGATGGGTTGGGTTATCGGTGGAAATCAGGGCGGCTGCCATCCCAAGATGCAATCAACGACTTTTGCAGCAAGGCATTGTCGTATTATGCTTATACAGGGGGGAAGTAAGAATATGTGAAAATATATGTGAGCATGCTATAGACTTTTCCTTTGCTTTCTCGTAAGACAACGCAGTGCGATTGTACAGACTTTTCCTTCGCTTTCTCGTAAGACAACGCAGTGCGGTGCGATTGTGCCGTTCAGGTGCAGGCATCAAACATCACTTCTCCAAAACAAATGTAAAGAAATTAACCAAAAAGCGAGAATAAATCAAGCACCGATGTTATTGCGTTTTTCTTTGTACACTACTACGACTACCTCAACCCTATCCCTTTCCTCAATCAAGGCCGCCACAACACTTCAACCGCATCCGTCCGAAATCGCTGCGTGCACGCCGTATCCGCCAACGTAAACCTCGCTCCATACTGATGCGCAAACGCCCCCGCCTGCGCAATCATCCCCCCATTATCAATACAATACCGATGATCCATCGCACACACCGACCCCCCCCTCTCCCTCGCCATCCCCTCCATCATCTCCTGCAGCCTTTTATTACATCCTACCCCTCCAACAATCAACACCTGCCGTTGCCCACAGTGCGCCATGGCCCGCTCCGTAATCTCAACAAGCATCGCAAATATCGTCTCTTGCAACGAAAAACACAAGTCAGCCGCCGTGCATCCCCCCGCCCTCAACTGCGCCAGACCCTCTTTCTCAATAAAACTCAGCAAGCCCGCAAAGGAGACATCCATCCCCTTAACGGTATAGGGGAGGGGCACGTACTCCTTACCCTGCTTGGCCAGCTGCTCAATGTTATACCCGGGGGAAGGATCATTCGACAAATGCAACAGCCGGGCAAAGCGATCCAGACAATTCCCCACCGCGATGTCGATAGTCTCCCCAAAAATCCGGTACCGCCGCATGGAATAAGCAATCACTTGCGTGTTTCCCCCACTCACATACAACACCACGGGGTCCGCAGCCTTGGTCGCCACCCGGCCCATCTCCACATGTGCCACGCAATGATTCACCGGCACCAAGGGCTTATCCCACAATCGTGCCAACGTCCGAGCCGCCACGGCGCAAGACCGAAGCGGCCCGCCCATCCCAGGCCCTTTCGTGTAGCAGATGCACGTTATTTGGCTTGCGGCAAGGCCGGCTTCGACTAGCGCCAGTCGGACCAATGCCACCACGTGCTGCTGGTGATGCCAGGCCGTATCGCGCGGCAGGAATCCGTGGCCTGGCGGGGGGATGTAGGTCTTGCGAGGATTGGATAGAATCACGTACTCCTCCTCCTCCTCCTCCTCCTCTTCTTGTTGGTTGCTGCCGTTGGTGGGGGCAGCAGCGTCATCCGTGGTTCTTCTTCTGGGTTGGTAGCGGACAATCCCCACGCCCACCTAGCAATGAAGCAAGAGATCGGAAGTGACAGCAGTAAGGAAATGGAAGCATCAATGTCCATGGTGGCAACGTAGGGACACGGGGCAAAATCAAGTGAGACCCCCCATGCCGCCCTCCCCCATCCTACGTACCTTGTTGGCGCTGCCCTCGATGCCCAAGAAGTACTGCGGCGTCTTGGGGCTGCCAGCCAGGAGCGGGAGATTGCCGTCAATTCCCGGCAGCGTTGTCATGGTGAGTTCACACGCCTGTAGTTGTGGTTGTGGTAGTGGTGGGAGTGGGAGGAGTGGACTGGTGAGGCTGGGGGAAGCAAGGGTGGGAGGTTGTTTTGTCGATGATGATGTTTGCACAGATTTGAACGCGAACGAATAGCTTGTTGTGGTCGGTCACAGGCAGGCAGGCGTAGGCGTAGGAGGTTTCTTGGGCTACACGAGGCCTGTGCGTAGTGTAGTGTGTAGGGTGGTGGTGGCGTGGGCGGGTTGGGGATGAGGCCTCAGACGAGTTGGAGCCTCGCCTCATCGCCAACACAGCCTTCCTTTTCGCTTGCGTCTCACATCTCGCACCCCTACACAACCAACCACAGCACTAGCAAGCATGATGTCGTCCGTGTCGGCCGTGGACGTCAAGGGCGTGGGGAAGAGCTTGGTGTCCGAGTACAAGAAGACGGCCACCACCCAAACCAAAATCGTGGACCTCTTCCTGGCCTTCATTCTGGTGACGGGCGCACTCCAGTTCGTCTACTGTGTCATTGTCGGCTCCTTCCCCTTCAATTCCTTTCTTTCTGGCTTCCTGAGCTGCGTGGGCATGTTCGCCTTGACCGGTACGTTTTTAAAGTCCAGAGGTGGTGCTGGGAGAGTGCTGGGGGGAGAAGGGAGGGTTTGGAGGGCATATGGTCTGATGCATCTCGTGTCTCTCCCTCGGCCTTGTCTCTGTTTGGATGAAGCGTGCGAGTATGCGGGGGAGAAGGGTGCATCGGAAGGGTAAAGCCGCATCGGCGTCTGCCCTTTTCTCGTCATCCAACCCAGTCCCCTACTCACACGCACGCACATACCACTATTCACCCAAATCCCTCCACTACGAACACACAGTGTCATTACGGCTGCAGGTGAGCTCGGAGAAGGTGGTGGAGAAGGCCTTTGGGGAGTATGCGTTCTGCTGCCTCTTGCTCTTCTTCGTCGTCTTCAACTTTATCGGGTAGACTGTCCCCTTGGAAGCAGGCGAAAGAAAAATAAAGAAAGGGAAGGAGCCCAGCAGAAAGCAAATACAGTGACGTGTGGCCAGCAGACAAAAGACTGAGAAAAAAGAAAAAAGAATGTGAACAGTAGTACCGAGAGCTGTCCCTCCATTCTATTTCTTTCTGCTGTGCTTTCTTCTTCATCAGATTCGCTTTTTCTCTCTTCTACAAGTGTGCATGTGTATGTTACAACGATTCTTACTCTGCTGGCGCTGAAGATGCCCGTCGACAATCAAAACGACTCGCTCTCTGTTCTTGCGGGTCTATTCCTTACTTACCAAGCGTACTCCTAGAAACCCCCTGCTCGATTCATCTCCTCCCTCCCCTTTCCTCCATTCACTCACTTTTGCTTCTTCTCCTCCTCCTTCAAACCCCACCACACAGGCAACCCCAACTCGAGGGTATCAAAGCCCTCCCACACAGAATTCACAGCCACAAACAATAAAAAAACACCAACAGCATAACCCCAGAACACGAGCCCGGGCAAGCAGCAAGCTAACACCCATACCAGCCCCATGGCTGTCCCTGTTGCCAAAAGCCCTTTCCCGTGTGCCCAACACGCATTCCGTGTGTACTCAGCCTCTTTTGAGGAGGAGAACGAGGAGGTGGGGAAGGCCAGAGGTGCACTGCTGTTGAAGGAAGAGGAGGAGGAGGAAGGCAAGGAGGACGACGCTTGCTTGGAGCCAGCAGCAGCAGAAGCACTGTTATTGTTGTTGTCGCCGTAAAAGGTCGTCAGCAAGGCTTCTTTCCGATCAAAAGATTCCCGCAGAAAAACTTCCGCTCCTCCAGGCTTGTTTTCCTGCAGCAAGGGCGTTGATTTGATATCCCACCTTTCCATATGTATGTGAATTTCACGGGGCAGTCTGCCCTTTAGGAGAGAAATCTCAGACGGTCGTTCCCCCGGTTCGTAATCAACATATCCAATCGTAAGGTCCACCACGGCATCCAACTTAGGGCGCATGGCGGTCAAGCTAGCAATAAAAGCGCCCGAGCGCGGGTGGAGCACGTGCTGGTAGATGGGTAGATTCTTGGCTAAAGCATACTCGCGGTCCCGCTCTTGGTTCGAAGGGGAGAGGTCCGTACCTTCGGGGAAGAGGATGAGAGAGTTGGGAACGCCCAGCTGGCTCAGGTACCGGCAAATACGCTCGATCCGGGCCAGGTCTGCGTCACGATGCTTGCTTCCCCGACGGATGAATGGAAATAGACACAGACTCATTCCCCAGCCCCACCAGGGAAAGGTTCGCAAAGACGACTTGAGAATGACACGATACGATGAGAGGAGGCCGAGCCGAGCAGCCCAGCACCACAGAAACATCCAGTCAATTCTCGTCCTATGGTTGCTCAAAATCAACACTCGATCATCGGGGAGTAGCGAGTCGCCTGTAAGGATGATCTTGACCCCACCCACTCTTTCCAAGAGCCACGCGCCAAACGAAAGCCAGGACCCCGCCACCAGCCCCTCCCAGCGCCGCAGCAACCGCCTGGACGGTGCCCACGGCAGAAGCAGCAACGCCACGGCGACAGGCAGCATGAAGAATTCGCAAAAGCAAAAGGCACTCAGGAGAAGGGCAAGGAGGATGGTCAGGCCGACATGGTGTCGATCGGGCGCAGCAGCGATGGGGCTGCTGTCCTTAGTGTTGGAGTTGGAGGCTGACCCGGCCATGGCCTTCTTGATGATGATGACGAGCTGCTGCCTTCGTCCTCAGCGCCTGTGTGCGTGTGTGTATTGTGGGGTTAGAGGCTTCAGAATCGCGTTTGGAAAGTGAGGAGGGGTAACGTTTGTGAGCCCGAAGTTTGGCGACGATTGATCACCAAAAGGCATTCGAGACGCCGCCTTGCAACACCACCGCACCACTCACAATCACACTCCTACGGCCCCAAACTACTCCTCCAACGACACAGGGACAAGGCGGACAATGCCAGGCTCTAGAACCGCCCATCCCGCTCCGCCAAGGCACATTTAGAAACGCCGCCCTCCGCCCTCTCAGCCTGCTATTGCATCATCCCCCAGCGCTGCAGCAAGCATGGAGGCCCTCAAGCAACGCGGCAATGCCTTGTACGCCCAAAAGAAGTACGTCGAGGCAATTCAAGCGTACGACGAGGCCCTGACCAGCTTGCCGGTGGCTGCAAGGGAAGCTGGCTCTGAGGACGACAAGGTGAGAATATGGAGGGAGCGCTTTTGAGGAGCGAGGTGGGAGGTAGCCGGGGGCCTAGTCTGCCTGATTCTGACGGCAAGTGATGCCCTCTTGGACAAATTGATTGGCAAGTGTTTCGCGGCGAAGGTGGTGGCGCGTTCATAAAATGTGCCTGGGGTTGAGAGGAAGGGGAATGCTGACCACGCCCTGCACACACTCTCTCAGGAAGTACAGGAGGAAGTCAAGGAGCTCAGCAAGCTGCGTGGCACCCTCCTGGCCAACCGGGCCGCCTGCCATCTGCAATTAAAACGCTGGGAAGCATGCATTCGGGTAAGCCCGGGGAGGGGCATGTATGTCCTTAACGAGATAGTAATCCTCATAAGTCAACAATTTACTCACTCCCATCACGCAACAGGACGCCTCGGAGGCTCTCGAGTCCGATCGACAACACGTCAAAGCCCTATACAGACGTGCACAGGTAAGGTTTACGACAGGGTCTTTCTTTCAAGCCACCCAACGCGTCGCTGACATCTCTCTCTCTCTGTGATTCCTCTTGCCCTTGCATGTCATCCCCACTTACTAGGCCTACGAGGCACTGGGCAGCCTGGAGAAGGCCTTCCAAGACTTGCGACTTGCGGTACGTTCAAGGGAGAGAGAGAAAATGGAATAAATTATTGTCGGTTCTCACTTGCATTCCATATTCATATATATATATATATATACGTATAGGTCCATCTAGAACCGACCAGCCAAGAGCTTGTGCGGGCCGCGCATCGACTGCGGGAGGCGACACAGAAGCAGGAGGCAGGGCGGCAAACGTCCCCGGTGGCACAGCTGCTGGCGCGTCTGCAGAAGAGCGATGATGAGGGTACTGGTAGTAGTAGCAGAGTTGATGCTTGGAAAGGCTTGATTGGCCTGGCGAGCGAAGAGGAGGCGGCGGCGTTGGATCTGTTGCAGCAGCAAGGAGGAGGGGTTAGCTTTTTGGAGGCGTGCATTCAGAATAAGGACCGCGCAAATGAGGTACGTTGATTGTTTGAAGGTTTATTCCTTCATACAATCTTCTCAGGCACCAGCGACTCTCTGACTTCAACCCCCAACCCTTTCTTCTACACTCAAACTTCGTTGCTTCTCTTTCCTGCAGCGGGTCCTGGCGCTTCGGTTACTCGCCGCGTGCTGTCAGCACGGTGCCTTTGTCAAGCAGGCATTCATCTCATCTTCTGACACAACCACGGCGGGGAGCTCCTTTTTGCAAGATCTTGTTAAGCTGTTGGGGGAGGAGAGGGAGGAGACGACGGAGAAGGAGGAGGGGAAGGAGGAGGTGGCCCGCGTGCTTGTTATGATATTCCTTCGCGCGGTCAAGGAAGGCAAGGGCCATGTGCAGATCTTGACGCCCGCCATACAGTGTTGGGCCGCGGCTATGTCGCACGGCCAGGTAAGGAAGGTCTCTCTTTGCCCGGTATGCGCAACAACGTAAGAAACAAACGCTAATATTTTGACCCATTTTTCTCATTCCTCCCCCTATTTTCTTTTGGGCATCAATCAGGGTACTATTCAGAAGCTAGGCTTGGAAGCCTTGTTGTGGTGGAGCAGGGAGTGCATGGGCGCAAAGAACTCGGGCCTTGCTACACTGCTTGTTGAGCCCTGCCTGACTCCTTTACTGAGGTACGTACGTACGTGAGTGAATGAGCGAGGGATGAGAAGGAGGGAGGGACGGAGGGAGGGAGGGAGGGAAAGAAGCTGTCTCGACCTATTTTGACTTTGAATTCCCCCTTTTTTAATTACGAGCAGGCTCATCGAAAACGCACAAGGGGTCTCCATGCTTGCCATGCGCCTCAGTGCCACGCAGCTCTTGGGACGGCTCTTCTTTGGCCTTCTGGCGCAGGAGAAGAGGGGAGAGCGCGTCAAAACGCTTGCCACCGAATTGCTCACGACGAGGACCACGTCCACGGTTCCCGCCGTGCGGAAGTTGGAGTTACGTGTGCTGGTGACATTGTCGCTTTTCAACGCAGACGCGAGCTTGGGGTGTTGGCTGTTGGAAGAGGAGGAAACTGACGTTGCCGTCCGCACGCTGCTAGCCTCCGGGGGGGCGGACTCGCAAGTAGTGGTTGCGGAGGTGTTTAACAGAGCATCGACTACAGAAGCAGGCCGCGTGTCCCTTCGGCCCTATGTTTTAGATCACACTTTGGTCCGTCTTATGAAGACAAGCGGTGCGCCGTTCGAAGCGCGCGTGGCTGCTGCAGCTGCTTTTACCAAGTTAGGTCTTGCTGCCAAAGCCCTCCCTTCCACGTCGACCGAGCTGACGGATCTTTTGAATATTGCGAGCGAAGGTCTCGAGCAGGCCACTACTACAGTCATCTCTACCTCTTCCCCTTCACTCGACGGCACAAGCATGAGGGCAGATGCAGTGGTGGAAAGTGCTGTCGAGATTTTGTCCTGTCTTGCCACACGCACTGCCCTGAAACGTGAACTTACCTTTGGTTCGGGCCGGTGCAAGGGGTGCGTTCCCCTCCTCCTGGCCTTGCTGCAGCAGCACATTGACGAAGGCAAAACCACCACTATCGCCAGCACTAACAGTAACAGCCGCACCAGCAGCAGCGCACACGACAGGGTGTGGTACGGTGCGGCATTTGTCTTGGCCTCCTTGACGTTGAGTAATGATGAGTTGCGAAAAGAGGCTTTGCGGGAGAAGGACATTGCACCGGAGGAATTTGAGCAGCTGCGGCAAATCCAGGAGATGCAGCAGCAGCAACAACAGGTGCGACCAAAATGAGAGAGAAAAGGGAACTAGCAAACTTTGCTTACTTACATTACTTACATTCATTTCTCCATCCATCCCTCTACACACACATACAGCAAGGAGTAGAAGGAGGAGAAGCCATCGAAGCAGCCGACCCACCCGGGGACGTCGAAAAGCGAGTCAAGGAGCTTGTACGCCTCAACGGCATCCGCGCCCTCTGTCATTTGCTCTCCCTCAAGGGCCTAAGTCCCTTAGCGCAAGAACAGGTCGCGACGGCCTTGGTGCAAATCGCCACGGTGACTGAAGTCCGCGGACGGCTGATACAGGAGGGAGGGTACAATGCGTGTTTGAGCATGGCGAAAGAAGGCGCCTCTTCGATGGAAGCAACGCGGATCAAAGCGCTGCATGCCCTGGCCAAGGTAATATTGAAATGGGAAGGTCGTCCTTCTTTTTAATTTGTGAAGCGTACGTCCTCCTTCTCCAATCTAACCTTTCCCCCTTCTTCTTTCTCTTCTTTTCTAGTGCCTCGTCACCACCGACCCCAAAATGCTCTCCGACCGTCAACGCCTAGCCCCCATCACCGGCCTCCTCTGGCTGTGCCGTCACTCCAAGGCAACCAACCTCCAGCAGTTCGAATCCCTCCTAGCACTCACCAACCTCGCCTCCTACGAGCAAGACTGCGTGGAAGCCATCATTGGCAATCAGGGGCTAAAATGCTTGCTCTTGCTCCAGTTCTCAGAGCACATCCTGGTCAGACGAGCTGCCACCGAAGCGCTTTGCAACATGGTTCATCACCCCCGCGTGCTTGCCAACCTTCGGAATCCCGACACACTCAAGCTCTGGCTGTCTTTGGCTGACGACTACGAAGGGGACCTCCCTACTGCACGTGCTGCTGCTGGGGGGTTGGCGATGGCGTCCAAAGACGAAGGTAAAAAGAGAGGGAGAGGCAGTTTCTTGATGGGGAGATTTCGAATGGCTCTCACCAGCATGAATGCTTCTCTTACTGATGCTTTGTCTCTTCTCGCACAATCCATCTACACATAGAGCTGGCCAAAGCCATCGTGGAGGTACCGACAACGGGGCTGAGCGTGTGGCAAACCTTGCTCTCGAGCGGGGACCGTGACCTCGCCCATCGCGCTACTGTTGCTATTCGTAAGTCGTTGTTTCTTTTCCTTCTCCTTCAAATATTCATTTTGTCGGCCGCGCATCTTGCTGATTCACAATACATGTGTATTATATTTTTTTGTCCATATTTTTTAGGAAATGTTGCGTGTTTCGAGGGGCCGCGGCAGGCCCTCATCGAGGAGGGGGGCTTGCTGAACGCTTTGAAGGAGACGGCAGCGGGCGGCGGCCTCCCAGACGATTTACAAAACATTATGCAGAGCGTCATTGCAGAGATTGAGACACCAAAGTAAAAATAAAGTAAAGTAAAAAGAACAAAGTGGGTAATTATTTCTTGAACTACCTGCTTATTTTCTACCTTTTCTTTTTAATTATGATGGCGCTTGGGCAAGGACCTCCTTCCCGTCTTCATCCCCCGTTGCCGGCTCTCCATCCTCCTCTTTTTTTGACCCTCCCCCCTCCTCCTCTTCGTGCCGCTCCACCTGCCCCCCCTCCACAACAGCACCAGCCTCCGACGACGACGCTTTCATTTCGGGACCTTTGCGCTGCGGCAAGACCTTGGCAAAGGCAGCACGCCAGTCATTAGTATGCTGAAATTCGAGCAAAATGTCAAAGACATGATTCACGGCCAACACCGGCGTCGAGCCCAGCGTCACGTACTCCTGCAACGGAAAACGCGCCGTGGCAATACCCTGCGCAATGGCCTTCTCGTACGTAGCGCCTTTCAATCGATTTCGATCGACGATGCCACCAATGATGTAAATGGCGCTTCGATCCCAGGTTGTGAGGGTGTTGGGAGAGTCAGAGGTCAGGTAGACAAGCTTCTCCCGCTCGCCTGCAAAGGCTTCCAGATACGGTCGGGGCTCCCGGGCAAAACCTTGCCAGCTCTGCGTGCCCGCCAAGCCGGACAACCGCTTTTCCATTGGGGGTCCTAGCCTGTTTATGATTTGGGGAGGAAGAGGAGGAGGGGTCAGAGGCGTGCTTTTGGGAGCTGTGATTTGACTTTTCCTTCCCGGAAGTATAACACGGCAAATCTCGGTTAGCACTTACTCGGTCAAATGGACGAAGCAAGGAGACGGTGCGCGCTTGTTGGAGGCGTAGACGTACATCACCTGCTGCCCCAAGGACTTGAGCTCCTTCTCCGTCATCTGATCGTCAAAGCCGCAATCAACCACCACCCGCGCGCCCTCCCCGCACCGACGCACAAAATCCTCCTGTGCCTCCCGTCTCTGGGCGAGACGGTGTTCTCGCCGCTCCTGTTGTAGAACCGGATCGATTTCCCTTTCTTGTCTGTGATCTGAACCTG
>AFGL01015416.1:0-18086 GCA_001614225.1 Nannochloropsis limnetica | reverse complement strand
CTGCTGCTGCTGCTGCTGTTGTTGTTCGCGCTCCCACCGGAGCTGCTGCGCCTCTGCCCGGTAGGCCTCTGTCGCCTCCCTCTGCTGCCGCACCTCTTCTTCCAACGCCTGGGTGGCGGCGCGGGCAGCCTCTTCGGTCGTGGCGGCTTGCTGACGCAGCTCCTCAAGTTCACGATTGAGGGCAAGCAGTTGCTCCTCCTGGTAGACCAACGTCGCCTGCGCATGAGCCGCGGCGTCGGTCTCCTGCTGCTGCTGCTGCTGCTGCTCCAGCCCTGTGACGGAAGCCCGTTGCACCTCCTCGATGATGGCTTGTAGCCTCGTCTCCGTGTCCAGAGCCTTGGCTTGGGTCTGCTCGCTGAACTCGTAGAGCTGCTCGTAGTCCTGGTGCTTTTGCTCGAGCTCCTGGTGCAGTTGGTCTAGTTGCGCCTGTCGTGCCATGGGAGGGGGGTGCGAGAAAAAGAAAGAGGGGGGTTAACCAACATGATTTCCTTGCGCGATTCTTGGAACTAACGTAAAAATCAAACGAAGACCTACCCTTCCCAATCTTTCTCCCTTCCCTCACGTACCTGAAAACTCTCTTGACGCTGTCGGTCCTCGTTCCGCTTCTCCTCCGCCGCCGCTTGCGCCTCTGCCAAAGCCCGCTCGTACTCCCTCATTTGTCGTTCTCGAGCCTCCAAGTCCTGTCGCAGACGCTCCCGTTCTCCGGCCAAATCTCGCAGCTCCTCCTGGAGTTGGTCATTGTACTGCTTCTCGCTCGCGAGCAGGCCCGCTTGTTGCTCCAGGTCGACTGTGGGTGGTGGGTGGTGGGGAGAGGAAAGAATAGGAGGGATGAAGGTATGAGTGAATAAGTTCGAATTAGGAAGAAGAGATCCTAGCACATCCGCAGAACCCGACTCCCTCTCCTTTCTCCCCACGCCTCTCCCTCCAACCCTCTCCGCAACACTCCTCTCTTACCTCGTAGGCGGACGGCCTCGTCCTTCAGGAAACCCAGCGCACCCGTATTGCGGAGGGACGAGCTGGGGTTGGTGGCCCCACCGCCGGCAGTGCGCGGGGTTTGAAGAAAATTGCTCCCCCCGCCCGGCGTGGTGGGGGCGCGATTGTTGTCAGGACCCAAGGGCGTGCGCCCGGACAAAGGGACGGCAAAGGACGAGGTGGTCGAGCCCCTTGTCATCACATTGGCTACAAATTGCTGCACGGAAGGGCTGAAAGCTGGGCTCAGCTCACTGCGCGCTTTGGTTTTCAACAAATGCACGGACGCGTCACTAGCTTCTCTCAGACGAGCCAGTTCCTCCCGGCGCTGCCGAATATCCTCATCATATTGGGCTGCCCACCCATCGTCGTTCATCACGTTCGTGCTCTCATTGTTAGCGGTAGTGCCGGCCGTGGCAGGCTGGTGCGGGAGCACTGGCTGTCAATCTCGTCATTCCCCTTATCCTGCTGCTGCTGCTGCTGCTGCTGCTGCCCTTCGTGGTATTGGGGCGAGGGCCCGCCCTCAAACGAATCGTACTGGTACGAGAGTCGAACACGGGCGGAGGACATGGAGACGTCGCTGGGAAGCGGTGGCGGCGACGTCGGGGGCTGTTGTGGTGGTGCCATGCCTTTGAAGGCACTGTTGCTGCTGGGGTAGAAGGTCGAGGCCATGGGCTCTTGGTTGCTTCGTTTGCTTTGACTTGCTTTCGCTGTTGTGGGTCCGCGTGTGTGCGTGCTGCGTTCGAAAAGGGAAAGCCCGGGGAAGCTGGCCGACGCAACTGTCCTGTGGGCTGGTGGGCGTTGTGGGTGTGTGCGGTGTGTGGGTATGTGTGGTGAGGTCTAGTGGCAAGGGGGGCGGCACGGAATCGAGGCGCTGTGTCTGCGCTGCGGGTAGCGAGCGAGGCGCGTTGTTGTGGTGAAGTGGGCGATGATGGGGCGGGTATTCGATTCATCATACGATCGATGCCTACACATATCTATCGGGGGGGGGGACGAGACGCGCAAGGGTCTCTCTAGCTACGCTCTACGCCATGTGTAGAGGGTACAGAAACCTTGCTTTCTTGGGGGAGGCGGCTTGGCGGGCCGTGTCTGCCTCTAAACTGCCCCCACGGACAAAAACAAGAATGCCTTCTCACGCACATTCCCCGCATCATCTCCTCGCACAGGCAAAGCAAGCAACCCAGACTTCCGTCCATCCACAGTAGGCATCATGGCGTCCGGGGGCATGGCAGAGCTGCGGGCGGCTGAGCAGAAGGCGGCCCAGATCGTCCAAGAAGCACGCGCGGGTAAGGAAACGTGGTTGTGGAGGGGGAAGGAAATGGGGGGGCGGGCTTTGTCTTTTTGCGTGTCGACTCCCGTCCGTTTGGTGTTGTTTTGGAGGTCAGCCACGTCGTGAATACACGCAACCACGGTCTGTTCGTGTCTCGCAGGCGTCTGCATACAGTGCGTCGGGGTTTCGTCGGGGGCTGTGCCAAAAAGCTGCCTGTTGCGCTCGTGGCATGAGTGGGGAGAGGGATTCGTCCCGGCGTCATCTCGATTCGCCCCCCCCAGCATGACTTCAGCAAAGGGCACTAGCAGCAGCAGCAGCAGGTGGCGAGGCATGTCTAAACGGGGACCATTCGGGGCTGCAACGCATGTGCTCGTTTCTGTTGTGTCCATCTACGCAATTTGCCTTCTCCTTCTAATTCATTTCGCTTCTCTGTCCCTCTTCCTCCTCCGTCCCTATCAACACAGCACGTGGCGAGCGGCTCAAGGAGGCGACTGTGGAGGCACGCCGAGTGATTGACGGCTACCGAGAGGAGAAGGAGAAGCAGTTCCAAGAGTTTGTCAAGACGGTGAGTTTTTGCGCGCATGTCTTGTTTGCCTCCCCTCGTCACCCTCGCCCCATTCTATCTAGCCACATTGCTCACACTCACTCCTTCTTTTCCCCAAATCCCTCTTCTCTTTTCAGAAATACGGAAGCAGCGGGTCGCAGACAGCGGACCTGGATCGACAGACGGAGACGGAACTTGCCAAGCTCAGGTATGTGACATTCTGCTATATATAGTCCTTCCCTTGCGTACAATTCTAGGACGGAAAAGCTGGCCCAGGTACTCTTCACCCCTTCGTTTTCTCTGGCATCCCACTGACCCCTCCCTCCCTTCCTCCCTCCCACCTTCTCAATCAAAACACACAGCTCGGACTTCAAGCAAAACAAGGAATCGGTGTTGAGCGTGCTGGTGGACAAGGTCACGAATGTGAAGGTGGTCGTGCCCGAGGCGTGGGGCGTCTGTACCAAGTACTAAGCTTGACGTCAGCGCGGAGCGGGAGAGAGATGGAGGAAGGGGGCAGAGCGCACGGGCGCATGTTTTTCAAATGATCTTCTCCATATTATTATTATTATTATTATTATTTGTTACGTTTACATAGGCAACAAAAGCCAAACAAAAACAACGTGTGTGTGTACGTGGTGACGCGCGGCCTTCCCGAGATGGGAGGCATGTTATGAACAAATTCCAAAAACGTCGGTCGAGACTGCTAGGGGGGGATAACGAAACAAACATGCAGCAGCAACAAAGAAAGAACGAAAAAGGAAGGAAAGAAATTGATTATGCGGTAGTTGAGTCGCGGTGCTTTCGTTATATTCATTCTGTTTTTGGTGTGTGTCTCATCTTGTTTTTCTTCTCTTCCGATCCCGTTTTCCGCTTTTAACTTTTCACACACTGTCCATCCTTTTCGTAGACACACCCCTTCACTTCCTCTCCCCACACCCCTCTTCCCTTCACAGGTTACTCTTCGTGGGCGCCATCGCCCTACTCTTCCCCTCAATTCGACGCGACATGTCCGCCACCATCTCCCTCGGGAGCATCTGCGGCTTGACCAGCCAATGCCCCCCATCCACCACTAACGTCTCCCCCGTAATAAACCCCCCCGCGGACGAACACAAGAACACAGCCGCCAGAGCAATATCCGCCTTGGTCCCCATCCGGCCAAGCGGGATCACCTCCGCCACCAGATCCCCAATGGCATCACTATCATCGCCCGGCGCCAACTTGGTCATGCCCGGCGTCTCAGCAATGGGCCCCGGGGCAATCCCTACCACCCGCACCCCAAACTCCCCCCACTCCAACCCCAAGGACCGAGTCAAGCTGTCAACCGCCGCTTTGGCCGCCGAGGCGTGTGCCTGGAACCAAGTCGCGCCATAATGCAGCGTGGCGCTGATGTTGATCACAACCCCGCCCCCTGCTGCAGCCTTGAGCTCCGGGAAGGCCGAGCGGCTCATGTTGAAGGACCCCACCGTGTCAATGTCCATAACCGTCTAGATAGATAGATAGATAGATAGAGAAGGGGAGGGGCAAGGGGGGGGAGGGGCAAAAAGAACGACGTGAGCAACTTGAGCAAAGGACAATCGCATTGTATGGCGAGGGTGGGGATCGAGGCAGTTGCTTCGTCAAACATCCTCCCTTTGACCTGCCTTACCTTGAAGCCTTTTGTGCTCAGGTCCTCTGCCGTGACGAGGAAGTTGCCCGCCGCCGCATTCACCAGGATGCTCAGGGATCTGTGTGTGCGCGCAGAAGAAAGGGCATATCGATAAGAAATTTGGATGAACGTGAAACCCCCACATAGGGGACCAGACACACAAAACGTATTTGCTTACCCGAACGTTTGAACTGCTTTTTGCACGGCCTGTTCGGCGTCCCCGGACTCCCGCACGTCGCCTTGATACCCTGTGTGTGTCGTCGTCGTCGTCAGCCAAACAATTGCGCCTCAATTTCCCTCTTGCCTGCCTAGACGCCATACGTACATGTTGCTTGGACGCCGTCCTGCTTCAGGATAGCCACAGCCTTCTCCAGAAATGGTCCGCGCCGACCCATGATGACCACCTGAATGACAAGGGAAAGAAAGCGGGTGAGTATGTGCACACGTGTTGTGTGTGTCCCCTTCGTTCACGGGGCTGCGGTTATCATGAAGAGACGTACCTTGGCGCCATGAAGACCCAATTGCCGAGCCACTTCAAAACCGATCCCAGACCCGCCCCCTGTCACCAATGCCACCCTGTGATTGCGGTAATGGTTCCGGGCGCGGAGTTGGGTGGGGTGGGTGAGCAGGTGGGAGTTGAAGTTTTGCGGGGAGAGAGAGAGGTGTGGGCTGATGAGAGGGTGCATGCATGCTGCACATACGCCCTGGACAAGCCAAGCTTGCTGCTGCGCGCCGCATTTACCTGCCCTCCAAGGCGTTCTTCAGGAACGGGGATGCCGGTGGTGTAGGAGGCATCTTTGATGGCGTGTGTGTCTTGCTTGTCTAGGAGTAGCTTTTAGCTGGTGGGGAGGTTGTTGATCAAAGCGTCCCTTTTGGTGGCCACTGTGTCTCGTCTCCTCTGCAGGCGGGCGTGTGTTGTGGTCGAGGCGACTGGCTTGTGTGCTGTGCGTGTGGGGTGGCCAGGAAGGGTGTGTGAGGGAGAAATTTGTGTAGCTAGTCTTTTGGTGCTGGCAAAGCCTCTTCGTCATCATCGGCGACGACTTCATCATACCGGAGCCCCTGAATATGCATTTTCCAACGCAATTGACGCGTGACCAAGTCCCCTTTCCCTCTCCTTCCCTCAACAGGTACAAACCCTATACATCATGCTGCGTGGCCAGGGATGCGCCATGGGGTTATTGCGCGGTAGCGGCGCCATGGCGATGCAAGCTCCCGGAAGCCTGACGTGGGTGAGGGCACTGGCAGCATTCCCGCATCACCAAAGTCGCCTATGCTTCGGGCAGCAACCACCACAACAACGCCACTTCGTCATAAACCCAAGTCGGCCATCTTATGCGGGCCCTCTGCACGCGAGGCTACGACGGGACAAGGACGCTAATCAGATCGACGGCGCTCGAGTGGCCGCGAATCTTCCTTCGGCCGTCCTCATATGTCCCCCCTCGCGCCGCTTCGGCACCAGCACACGGCTAGGCAGCAGCAGCAACAATGGCGACAGGAGCAGTAGCACGAGCAGCGGCAACGAGAGGAGCACGGGCGAGGGTATTGGAGTCCCGGGGCAAGCCACGCCGGTGGTGGAGGAGGAGGGGAAGATGGGCAAGCTGCGGCTGATGGTGAAGCGGTACGGGGCCACGGCCGTGGTCACGTATTTGGGGGTGTACGTCGGGACGTTGGGCTTGCTGTTTGCAGGGGTGGAGTGGGGCGTGAACCCGTTGGATTATGGGCTGGACTCGGGGTGGTTGGTAGAGAAAGCGACGGGCATGTTGGAAGGGTACTCTTGGAGCGAGCCCTTTGTGGAGGCAATTCAGAAGAATCCCCATGCGGGTAATTTTGCCGTGGCCTGGATTTTGACCAAGTTTACCGAGCCAGTGCGCATGCTTGTGACTATTGCGATTGTGCCGAGGATAGCACGGGCTTTGGGGAAGGCTCCCGCGGTATAGGAGGAGGAGGAACAGCAGAGGAAGGATGCGAGAGAGGGGTATTTTTTGTTTGATTTTTGGTAGGGAGATATGGACACGGAAGCATGCTTCCCGTGTGTACCGGGGTTAGGGTTAGGCAGATGTAGACAACGCTAACGTAAAATAGATTTTTGTTTTTTTGGGGGGGAGGGAGCTGTGGAAGGGAAGGACGGGACACTCACTGGTAGAAGAAGAGGCAACGAATGAGGGAGGAAGAGATGGGTTTGTCGTCTTTTGCTTTCACAGCAGACAAAGGTTACGGGGCTAAACAAAAAAGAATGAATCCAAATTTTCAAAACTCAAAGATAACAAACAAGACGCTGCCCTTCTTGCCTTTCTTTCTCTTTTTCTTTGTGCATTTTTAGACCACCGCGCTGGTTCCCTCCCTCTCTGCTTTCTTGGACTTGATCGACAAGCCCAGCTTCCCTAATCGCTCGTTGATGGCGGCAAACGACCGGTGCTGCATCTTCTTCTCGTGGGCCGCGATCCCTTGCAGCTTTTTCACGTAGTCCGCCCGCTGCGAAAGAAAGAAAGGGTGGGAAGAGAGGGAGAGAGGGGAAAAGGTAAGACGTGTGTATTGTAAAGCCAACTCTTCTTCTTTCAAGGTTTACTCACCCGCACGACCCGTAGACGCTCACGATGCCTCTTCTTACGCCGGCTTCCCCGCGTGCCGGGTGCAAAGGGAATAGCATCCGCAGCCTCTTGTAGCAGCTCCTCCGCATTCTCCGCCATGAGTGGCCGGAGTTCCTAAAAAGTTTAGGAAAGAGAGGCAAGTGTGAGTCTGTAAAGGCGAGAAGGGGGGAGGGATAGCCCACCACATACGTACATTGGCGTCCAAGGAGGCCTCAAACTCTTGCAACACGACCGAGAGCGGCTTTTCTGGTTCCTTCTTCTTGCCTCCACCTGCAGGATTTGGAGGGAGGGGGGTGGGGTGTGTGGGAGGAGGAGAGGGACGTGTGAGACTACGACCACAACAAGCGCATGAAAGAGCAGCACTAAACTCACCTCCTCCGCGCGTCGACATCATCATCATGGACCGTCGCTGTTGCCCTCCCCAGGCCACGCTCTCCCCATTGTGCTGGGCACCAGCGTTTTTGATGGTGGTGGAGACTGCTGCTGCTGATGAGGATGATGCCTGGACGCCTGTCGCTCGGGCTACCGTCGCCACCCCGCTGGCTGCCTGGCAGACGAGCCGCTTCAGCATCTTGCCCCGCTGTGCGCCTGTGTGGTGGGGGGGGGGTGGTGGGGTGGGTTTAGAGCTTGCTAGATTGTGTTGAGGCATCATGGAGGCTGGCCATCGCCAAACAAGCAAAGACGTCGTCATGCATGATGACGAACAGGCAAGTGCGAAGGCTTCACATTTCCAAGGCCATTTTAAGACCACAGCTTTTCCTGTGACTCCACTCCCATCATGCCCGCACTAAACCCTCCTCATCCTCCACCTCCTCCTCCTCCTCCTAGGCGCGCCCAGGGGGTTTGCCTCTCGCTTAGCTAGGGACACTCTTTCGCCTTCCTTGCGCCCTTCTACCTCCTCCCTCCTCCTCGACTCCTCCTCCTCCTCCTCCTCCTCCCCCCCCTCCTGCTCCTCCTCCTCCTCCTCCTCCTCCTCCTACACAGACCTTGTACAGCGACCATGGCGCCCAAGAACAAGGCCGAGGTCGTGGAGAGCAAGACGCCGGCCGAGTTCTTCAGTGAGCATCAGTCCATCTGCGGCTTTGACAATGTAAGTCTGCGTGGGGGTGAGGGGCTTTGTTGAGGAGGGCGGGAGAATGAGGAGGCTGGATGTTCCATCGTGTAGCCTCCGGGGGCGATCAACCAACCAGACCAAGGCAGCGCCGACGTTCGAACTTTCTGCATGAAGCCTGGCACAGATGAGATGGTGTTCCCTCTTCTCCGACCTGACTGACCTCATTCTTTCTTCCCTCCCTCTCCCTCCTCTCTTTCCATTAGCCCGGCAAGTCCCTGTACACAACCGTGCGAGAGTTGGTGGAGAACGCGCTGGACGCGGCCGAGTCGATCGAGGTCCTTCCCGACGTGTCCATCACCATCGAGGAGCTGACGGAGGAAGAACTGAACGAGCTGCGTGGCATGGAGAGTCGGGAGCGGGTAGACTTGGGCCTCTTCCACAAGGCCGGGGGAGGGCGGAAGAAGTCAGGAGGCGGGGGTGGGGCAGCGGCAGCAGCTACAGACAAGAACGAGGACGAGTTCCTGCCCGACGAGAAGCAGCAGGCGGCTGCAGCGGCCGCGCCGCCACCAAAGAAGAAGGAGCGGGGCACGAGCTACTATCGGGTGACGTGTGAGGACAACGGGTGCGGCATGGCGCATGACCGTATCCCGGACATGTTGGGGCGCGTGCTTTCGAGCAGTAAGTATGGGGTGCGGCAGACACGGGGCAAGTTCGGGTTGGGTTCCAAGATGGCCTTGATCTGGTCGAAGAAGAGCACGGGCCTGCCGATTGAGGTGCGGAGCGCGCATTCCACCGAGGCGAGCCGTGCGCCAAGCTACGTCTCCCGGTGTATCCTGGACATTGACATTTATCGGAACGAGCCCGCGGTGAAGCTGCACGAGAAGATCGCCAACCCCCAGCAGTGGCGCGGGACCCGGATCGACGTGGTGGTGGAAGGGAACTGGAGCACGTACAAGACACATATCATGACCTACTTCCAGCAGCTGGCCATCATCACTCCCTATGCTCAAATGGACTTCACCTTCCGCGCCCTCTCCAACGCCGCCCGCGAAGTCGTCACGCAATACGCCCGTCGCTCGGAGCAGATGCCCCCCTCCGCGCAAGAGGTCAAGCATCACCCTTCCTCCGTCAACCACCTCATCATCCAGCAGCTCCTGAAGCGGACCAAGGCCAAGAGCCTCCTCGCCTTCCTCTCCGCCGAGCTCGCCTGCGTCACCCGCCCCCTGGCGGCACGTATCGTCAAGGAGCTAGGGAGTGGGTTTACGGAGGATATGCACCCTGATAAGGTGGATGCGAATAAGACCATCAGGTTGACGTCCATGCTCAAGTCGGTCTCGATCTTCAAGCCCCCCGATGGGAGCTGTCTGAGTCCGGCGGGCGAGTATAATTTGCGGCTGGGGATCATGAAGGAGCTGCATCCGGACGTGAGTAGGATTGGGGAAGGGGGGGGAGGGGGCGTTGAGATAGCCATTTCCTAAGACCCACGCCTTTTTCATCCATGGTAATCCCTATCTATCCTATTTCCATATTTCATATATATATATGACACATTTCTTCCTTTTCCTCCACCCAAAAACAACAGTACGTCGCGACCGTCAGCGAGCAAGCCGCAGCGTTTGAGGGCCACCCCTTCATCGTGGAGGCCGGTGTGTCTCTGGGCGGGCAGGCAGTCAAGGACGGCATCAACGTCTACCGGTTCGCGAACCGCATCCCTTTGCTCTTCGAGGTACGTGGCCATTCCATCTATCTACCTACCTGCATATGCAATGATGTTGCTTAGTTTTCCTCTCGCTTTACTCATAAGTTCACACCCTAAAAATGACACCCTAAAAGAAAACTGCTTTCATTTTATTTTACTTTGTACCACGCGCTCCACTCATCCACCCCCACCCCCCTCTCCTCCCTCCCTTCCTCCTCGTCCAGGCCGGCAACGACGTCGTCACGCAAGTCGCGAACCGGCGCATCCACTGGCAGTCGTACAAGATCGACCCCAAGCGGGACCGGGTGGGTGTCTTCGTCTCCATCGTCAGCACCAAGATCCCCTTCAAGGGCACGGGGAAGGAGTACATCGGGGATGACACCGAGGAGATTCGCAAGTGTGTCAAGAATGCCCTGCAGCGGTGTTGCAAGCAGCTGAAGCAGCATCTCCTCACGCGGAATGCCGCCCGGTACGTAAGGAGGAGGGAGGAGGAAAAGGTGGCTATTCGATTCGAAGGAGGAGCTACATGCGACGGCTGCTGGAATTCTATCTATACATTTGTGGTATTAGTGTTGTTTTCTTTAGGTTTCTTGCATATGTGTTTGCCTCCATCACCTCACTCACTCTCTTCACCCCTCCTTCTTCTCTTCCCTTCCCTCCTTTCCTTAGAGACGTCCGGGAGCGGAAGAAGAACCTCCTCCGCTACACCCCCGACGTGGCCCGGGCCATCGCCGCGGTCCTGAACGGCGTCAACAAGCGCAAGCGGATGGTGCAGGGGGAGGTGGTGGAGGAGGACGATGGGGGAGGGCGGGGCAAGCAGCCCCAGCGGCCTAAGGACGACAAGCAGCTGAAGCTTTTTGAGGAGATGGAGCGGAAGTGGGTGGCTGCTGTGGGGGGGACTTCCTCGTCGTTGCTGGGGCTGGTGGGGGAGGCGGAGGACTTGGCGAGCTTTGATGTACGTATATATATGGCTTGCTTTTGCCGGGTGGGTATTGGGGGTTGGGGGGGGGGTTGGCCCACGTTAGAACTTGGCGTACAGGCAAAAGCTGGCATACTTCTGGAGGTGCGTTACTGATTTATTCCTCTGGCAGACAACCTGACTCAATCACTCAACCAAAACTTTCTCTTCAAATCCAACAGAAAAAGCTGCGCGCCAACCTGGAGTCGGCGATTGAGAAGGTGGACCTGGAGAGTGCCTTGGAAGCCGCCGCCATCGACCGAGGCAAGGGTGGGCCCGCGTCCAAGGAATCCCTGTTTGTCGCCCCGTTGCAGGCCGACACGCGCTTCACGACCCCGCTGGCCAATTCTGTGTGTTGCGTCCGCTTCTTCTCCTCGGCGATGGTGGAGTTAAAGTGACAGGTGCCCGTGAGAAGCAGGGCCCTTCTTCATGTGTGTGTCATAGATTACAACAAAACTGAGTGAGCGAGGGGTGGGGAAAACCAAGAAACGTGTACGAATAGAAGGAGGAGGGGGGGGGGAAGCAAACAAACGTGGAGCTTGGTTCAAGATATGTACTTTTTTTTTTTTGCTTTCGTTTTTTCTTGCTTCGGTGCATACATGGAGGTATTGATGTCCATCCCCGTCTATCTGGCTGTCTTTTTCTTCAGTCGGATTCTTGCATATGTATTTGTTGTTCGCGTGTCTGCCTTCCTCCTCCCTCACTTCCTCCCTCCCTCTGCCTACGAGCTAGGTGGTCTAGGGGTTTCCTTCCTCCTCCGACATAATCCGCAGCTGCCCTATGGCCTCCGTGCGTTGCTGCACCTCCTCCTGCAACTGCCGTTTGGTGGCGCTGGCGATTTCCATGATAGCCACAAGGGCCAGTTTCTGCTCCTCCATCTGTTCCTGTGTCTGCCTGTCGCCGGTCGCCGCCGCGGCGCTGGCCGTGATGCTGTCCTTCAGCTCCGCGATTTTGTCCTCAATCCGCTGGATACCCCCAGAGACAAAGGTAGACATGAAACTCGTATCACGGCTAAGCTGGTCCTTCAAATTCGCCGTCTCGTCCCGCACCTGCTGCAGCTTTTCGTTCACCTTCCGCTCCACCTCCTCGCTCATCATGGCCGCCAGCTTCTCGCGGATTTCCTTAGAGTGCGTAAGTTGCTGGTTGGAAGGAAAAGAAAGGAGGAAAAAAGAAAAAGAATACGAGTGAGCCTCGAAACGTTGTGTTATTTCTACTCCCACCTTTGTCCCTTCCCGGTCCGCCGATAACACGACTCACCTCGAGAATCATTCCACCGAACAAGTCGTCATTACTGCTGGCGGTGGTGGAAGCAGAGTCGCCGGTAGTGAAGTTGGCAGGGGGGTTGTGAGTGGTACTGGGCGTGGCGAGGGACATGATGCTGCTGCTGGTTCTATTGCTGCTGGTGTTGGTGTGGGTGTGGAAGGCCGGGGGCATGGCGGTGTTTCGGCGCAACGTGCTGCTGGTCGTCGTCACGAAAGGTGGTGGCGGCGCACTCCGATTGGTGGACGGGGAGAGCAACTGGGGTCTCAACGAAGCGCTTCGGGGAGATGAGGATGCGGTGGCCGGCCTTCTGGGGCTGGGGGACAGTGCAAGTGCAGCTGCGCCCCGGGTCATGGAGGACATCGAAGAGGCGGGGGCAGGGGGGGGCGAATGGAGAGTGGGAGAGGAGTGTGCGGGGGGCGCCTCGAAGTTGTCGATGACCTTGATGTTGCCGAGGTGCTGGAAGAGACCGTGCTTTGCTTCGCAGGTGAAGTACCTTTCGTTCTTGAACTCCCCGTCGTGATTCCCTTTGGGTTCGTCCAATCGGATACCTGCCCAAACGGTTCCTTGGCGCGTGGAGAAGTGAGTTTCGCCCACATACAACACCTTGCCAAACAACGTCTCTTGCTTGTGCGACAATTTGACGCGGGAGCCGACGCGGGGAGTGGAGGGGTCTACAGGAGCAAGAGGCGACTCGGAGCGGTGGCGTGAGGAGGGAGGAGGAGGAGCAGGCAGGGCTTGATTGTTAGCAGCAGCAGCAGAGCTGCGACTCCCAAAGCTGCTACGGGGCGAAGGCGAGCGGATGCTCCCGGTATAAGAGTCACTCGTCGCCCGCCGCGAAGACCTGGGAGGGGACCGGTTGTCCATGGCGAGGACCGTGTCAGCCAAGCGAGAAAAGCAATCTCCTTGGGCCAGAATCTCGACCAGATGCAGCACCCCCGGAGTCTGTTGGACCCGCCTGCTCACCTTGCGACGCCTGTGTGTGGGGTGGGAGGGGAGTGGGGTTGTGAGTGGGGTATTGTAGAGACGGACGGGCGTTCAAATCGAACCAGACTTGGCGAGTGCTCGAGGTGTTTCACGGTACTAGCTAGCCACGAGGCCATCATCATCATGCCCTCCCTTTGTCCCTTTGTCCACTCTCCCACGTTTTTGTAAACTAACCATCAACCCTCGCTCGTTTCCCTCCCCACACACAGCGCTACAAAAGGTGCCACACGGGCGCGTCCTCCAACAACCAACCCGACCATGCCTGCTGCACCTTGGGACTTCTCCCTCGCCAAGCCCTCCTCAATAGAAGTGGAGCAGCCGCTGGGGTACCACCGTGGGGCGCAGCAACAACAAGTGCAAGAGGCACGCGCAGGCAAGGCGTCCATCGAGGAGGTGAAGAAGGAGCGGGCGCTGAAGCAGCGGGTAAGCCACGACGTCATGAACCCCTTCCCTTCCCCACTTCCCAGCCTCCTCCCCCCCCTTCGTCTTCTCTCTCGCGATATGAACCTTAGGGACAACGACGGCCTCTCTTGATGAGGTCAGATTCCTGTCTGATTCGGTTGTGTTGCTCATTATGTTGAAGCCCGACCTCCGCGACCACTCACAAGATTTGGGGAGGCGCCTTCCCGCGCTCCCCCTTCCTTCTTCCCAGTTCCAAGTCCCTTCCCCTTCTGACTCCTCCCCGACCACCATTCCATCACAGATGGCCATGGGTATCGCGCAGTCCCCGGCCAAGACGCTGGCTATGCAGGGCTTCATGATGTACATGACGGGGTCGAGCGTGAGCATCATCTCAATCATGGTCGTCGGCATGAGCCTCCTCAACTCGTTCAAATCTCTGCTCGCTACCAACCAATGTGAGTATGTGCAGGCATGCTTGTGAATAAAGAACACGATGGCGTGTTTGTGATGCGAAAACCCAACATGTCTCACCACAAGAATGCAACGATTATCCTATCCTATTCAGGTTTCGAAAAGCTGGCCGACGGACAAACAAGCCTCCTTCTTCCCAAGCTCCTGTACATTGCTCTCAATCTAGTCTTCTTCGGCATGGGACTCTACAAATGCAGCACACTCGGCTTGCTCCCCAGCACGGCTGCAGATTTCGTCTCTCGCCTGCCGGCTTCCATCGCCACCCGGGCAGAAATCTCGGGCGTCCCTCTCTTTTGAACAAAAGAAATATAAAATGAATAAATCAAAGAATGAATCTGTGTGCTATTTCGTTTTACTTTGCCAACGCACAGCTGGTATATAAATAATTGTATTTTCGTTGTTTTGCTTGTTGTTCCCACGGTTTGAATACTGCCCTCACTCGCTTATTTCTTGGTTTCTTTCTGCTTCTTCTACTCTCTTTCACATTGTCAACATCGTCCTCTCTCTTCCTCTTCCTCCCTCTCCTACTCTTTCTCCTCTTCCTTTAAGCCCGGCGGTCGTGCTTCTTCTTACTCCTGATCTCCGAGACAAAGCTGGAGGTCTTGGCCAGCACGGGCTTCTTGGGGGAAGGCGAGCCCACCAGCGAGCCCAACGATTCCGCAATGCCACGCGGCCTCTTCTCCGCCGGCTTATTGCCCGCGGCATCCTTCTTCACAGCAAACGGATTGCGCGACCCCCCCGCCCCACTGCCCGCTGTATCTGCCTTGCTTCGCGCCCCCTTGGCCGGAGAGGAGGAACCCAACCCGCGCCGTGAGAGCTGCGGCCGCACCGGCGACGCTGCCTCCTCGTCATCCGCCGGCGCCATGCCACTCTCGCCCTCCTCCTCCGCCCCTCCCATGCTGTCGTCCTCGCCGCCGTAGCCCTTCCCAGATTGTTGTTGGGCGCGATTGCTGGCACCGGGGCGCGGAGCCCAGTTCTCAGTCTCCTCCTCCTCGTAAGCTGGAGGGAAACGGGCAGCCATGAGCTCGCTAATGCGCGCCGCCACCTGAGGCAGGGAATAGTGGTCAGCCACACGGATGGCCAGCGCCAAAGACTTGGGAAGGGTCAGCATCTCAGCCACCTCCAGCATGCGCTCCCCATTCTCGTTCGCGCCTGCTTGCTGAATCATCTTCACCAGGTGGGCATCGTAGGTGCCTTGGTCCCGCAGCAGCTCGGCCTCCAGGCGGGGCTCCTCCAACCCCTCCCCAGCCAACATCTCTTGCTGGTGGAGCTTCTGGTGCAAGAAGGCCTTTGCCAGCAGTCGGGTCTCTTCCAGCTTCTGCAGCGCCTGGTCGTTGTTGCTGGCCACCAGGGGCAGCTTGAGCGGGAGGGAGGAGACGAGGGGTTTGGGGTTGGTGGACGGGTGCTCCTCCCCGCCCTTGAGAAGGGAGCACATGAGGCTGCCATTGAAGACGCCCACGGGCCAATACGAGTCCATCTTGTTCCGCTGCAATGTGCTTGTTTCGAGTAGCGGCGTCCAGTGCCAGCCAAAGCTCCGGACCAGGCCCGAGACCAGCCCCTCCGAGTCCATAACGTGCAGAATGTCCAAATTGCTGAAGCCCGCCCAGGTCAGAAGCGACTTAGGGGACAGCGCAACAGGCCCGCCCCCCACAACAGCAGTGCGGCGGACGTCGAGCAATTGGTAGTGTAGCGCCTGAGAAGCGGCGCCAGTGCTAGGGTCCACCAAAGGGCTGCCTCCGTGGTAGAAGATGGCGAGCAAGTCGCCTCGCCCGACCATGGTGACGATGGGGCCCGGGACTGACACCACGCCCTCCTGCAGCCCGCTGAACGTGAAGAGCCGCACCCACTGTCGTGTGGTAGCCACGGCCGCCCACCGCGCGCCGACCGCCACGGAGAGCGCTCCTTCCCCCTTGGGCAGCGTGTAGAGCCACTGGTTCTTGGTGGAATAGTTGGCAAAGGGCCGGAAGAACACAGTGCTATGCTCCTCCTCGTCGTCCTCGTCCTCCAGCCGGTCCGCATCCGCTCCCGCGAAGGCAGCGCTGGCGAAGATGGCCCCGTCCTCGGCAATGGAGCCCATGATGAAGCGGTAGTGATCCGTGAAGCGGATAGGCCGACGGCTGGCGTCCGCAAACTCGATCTCGATGACGTTGTGATCCCCCAGGTTCTGAGACACGATATTGCCCACCAGGCTCCAGACCAGGTATCGCTTGGTCGCGTCCAAAGGGCTGCTGGAGGGCAGGAAGGGTCCCTGCATGTGCGGTACCTGCATCAGGGCCGCGTCCGCCACGCTCGCCCGGTCCTGTCGGTCGCCGTCCTCGTCCTCGTCTTCTGGCGCTGGTTCCTCTTCCTCCACGTCCTCATCGCGCTTCCCGTCCTCGCCTTCGGGCCCCCCGACCGAAGACGCCTCGTCGTCTAAAAAGCGGTTGCTCTTCTTGGGCGAGTCAGCCTCGCTCTCACTCTCACTGGATTTCCTGGCCTTGGTCGTCTTTTCGGCTGAAGAGTTTTCCACGGCCGCGCTCCCTTCCCGATTCCCTGCCTCGTGGGCCGCCAGTGACACGACGGCTGCTGCTGCCGGGACACTTTGCAAGCCAAAGGCCCCCGAGCGATTCAAGACCGCCAGCTTCCGCTCCCCAACCCACAGCAACTCACGCACCGTCAGCTGCGTCGACTCTCCTTCTCCCTCTCCCTCCACGTAGCTCTGCGTGGCCCTCAAGGCGGTCGGGGCGGCCTTGGGCGCTGCCCACACCACCACCCGGCGATCTGCACCGGCCGTAGCAAGCATCTGGCCGTCGGGGGCCCAGATCAGGACCGCGATCTCCGCGGTATGAGCCATGGTGGCCGCGGTGGGTGTCACCACCTTCCAGGAGCCGCGCTCGACCAGCACGGGCTGGCGGCTGCCGGGCAAGGCAAGGAGGGAGCCGTCGGGCTTCCAGGCAGCCTTGGGCACGACTTGGTGCGGTTGGTGCTTGCTCTCCTTCTCCAACACCTTCTTGCTGAAGACGCACTGCTTGGTGGCCAAGTCCCAGACCATGGCGTAGCCGTCCATGCCCAGCGAGACCAGATACTCCTCCTGTCGGGGAAGGGGGCAAGTGGGACAAGACGAAGAAAACGTTGATGAGTAAGACGTATCAGTAGCATAAATTGCAGAATGGTTTCGGGGGGAAAGAGGCAGGAATAGAACTGGGAAGAAGCCAACGGCATGAAAATATCATGCCATAAAGAATGGCGTACCTTGGGGTCGAAGCACACGCTTCGGACGCTCCCGTCGTGCTTGCGCAAGGAAGAAACCTCCCGACCGTCCATCTCCACCAGCCGCAGTTCCAAGTCCTCCGACGCCACGACCACCCACTTGTCCGTGGAGCTGAAGGCCACGTCCCGCACTGCTGAGGTGCAGCGGACCAAAAAGTCTTCGAAGCTGAACTCGGGCACGCCTCCCTCCCCCCAGGTCACGCTGTTGTACTCCACTTTGCCCGACTCCATGCCGATGGCCAACGCTGTCTGCCCGTGTGACAGGGCCAGGCACGTGGGCGTTCCCTCCACAGCCGTCAGCTCTACCGCCTCCTGGGTGTTAGGGTTCGTAGCCAGCGTGCCAGTTCGAGGGTCGATCACCTGCGCGTGGGTGGGGGAATGAGGGGTTCGGGGTGAGATTCTCATAGAAGGGGGGATAGACGGGCTAGGAAGCGGTTGCGAGGCATTCGTCCCAGAGTCTGTATGCAACAACAAAACCTGCCAACTCGCCATGGGGAGAGTGGGCAGCCCAGAAA
Source organism: Nannochloropsis limnetica (assembly GCA_001614225.1). Taxonomy (NCBI): domain Eukaryota; class Eustigmatophyceae; order Eustigmatales; family Monodopsidaceae; genus Nannochloropsis; species Nannochloropsis limnetica. The sequence goes on along the minus strand of AFGL01015416.1, from coordinate 475 downwards.
GACAGCCAGCGCTCTGGTGCCGCCTTGTGTGTGTGTGTGTGTGTTGTTTCTGTGGCGGTCTCAACACTTTCGCCCACGGGTTTTTCTTCTTTCTGTTTCCCGCCATGCTTTTTCTTTCCCATGCACACACAGCACGTACCTTCATCTCGCCGTTGGGACTGCAAGCCCACATAGTCATAGCGTTCTTCCCTGTGGCGGGGGCCATGGACATGCACGAGCCCTCGGGCAGGAGCTCTTTGAGTGCCAAGGGCGAAGAGGGAGCCTCTTTGGCATGGCTGCTGGGGGGGGGCATGGTAGTTGCGGCGGCCGACGACGCGCCCTCTTCGACCCCAGATCCGGACCCTGCGCTTCCCGTCATCGTTTCGCTCCGACTGCCTTGCTGTGTAGGGTGTGGGGCGAGTGGGTTTGGTGTATGTCGATGTGGAAAAAGAGGGGCACAGAAAGAAAACGTCGTTGCGTTCCCGCGCACTGTACC
>AFGL01015305.1:0-10566 GCA_001614225.1 Nannochloropsis limnetica | reverse complement strand
AGTAGCAGCAGCAGCAGCAGCAGCAGCTGCTGTCAAAAGTCAGTGTACTCGATAGTGGTAGGTTAGGTAGATGGAAAAGAGGGAGGAGGGGAGGCAAATTGAAGCGATGGAAGAGAGAGAAAGAGAGCGGTTGCATGCATACGCAAATCCATAGTAACTTTACGAATAATAATAACACATCCCATCCTATTTGGGGTTAGTTTTCCATATGTATACATGTCAAATGTGATCGAAAAGACAAAAGCAAAGCGACAAGATCAGACGGAGAGAGCGGCAGCGTGCCAAAGTAAAACAGAATCATGACCGCCGCTGACACACGCCCCTCCAGTAGATTAGACAACAGCAAGCCCCACCACACCCACCAATGTCACATATGAAAAGAATGAAATCAAATCGACAGCGGCAGTGCTAGTGACGGGCATCTTTTCTATTAAGTTGGTTGGTTTTCTTTTCAATGCACATCCCATCTATCTACCCCTTCTTGGCCTTCGTGTGCTTGCCCTTGCCTTTCCTTGACCGCGTAGGGGATTCCCCAGCTCCGGCCGAGCCATCTAATCCCTCCTCCCCTGCCTTCCCAGTGATGGTCAACCCCACCAATCGCTTGATCTTGCCCAGCTCGGCTTGTCGCCGTGTCGTGTACTTGGCCGTCTTCCGGTCGTCCGTCACCCGCAACGAGAGCTTGGAGTCGCAATGCCGGTACTTGAGCACCAAACGCGCCTTCTCCCCACTCCGCGCAAACAGGTCCGCCACGTGCTCTTGCAGAATCTCCACCGTGGCGGCCTTGGTCGTGTTGCCCTTCTTGCCCGTGCCCGTCATGGGGGACTTGTAGCGTTTGCAGGGTGGCTGGCTCCCTGCGGGCCTGTGATGATGGGGGGAAGGAGGGAGGAGGGAGGGGAGGGTGAGCGAGGCAAGCATTTGTGATGTTGTGGTCGATGAAACAGGGGAAACAAGCCGGCAGACATGGAGAGCAGCATGCCTCGCTTGTCCTTGGGTAGGTGGTGTGGCGTGTCTGTGCTTACTTGGTGGGATAGGGCCTGCCCTTTGTGGCCTCCCCCCCTCCCTCCCTGCCTCCTGTCTTCCTCATCGCTGTTTTGCTTGGGACTTACGCAGCACGCCACTCACTCAGACGCCTCCACGACCACTCACACAGGCACAACGCGTTGCGCAGTACCCCTACGACAAGGCCGTGGGGCAGGTCAAGGCGCTGGAGGAAGCAGGGGGAGGGCTTTAAAAGGCTGAAAAAGAACAAAACGCCGCAGGAGCGAGGCGCAGCAATGATGAGGCTAGCGGGCCAAGGCACGAAGGTCCTCTCAAGACGGCGGCCACCACCACCAAGTGCAGCAGCAAGAGCGTCGCCACGAGAAGCAGCAGCATCAGAAGCACAGCGGCAATATTTATCAGCATGGGTGGCGACACGTTCTCCTTCACTCCATGGCTATCGACCCCACCACCTCGCCCCAGCCTTTGCCCTGCTGCTGTCGCACCGAGCCTTTAGCGCCTCTCCATCCTCCTCTTCTCCGCTCCCCAGCGACCTTTCCTCTGCACCACCACCATCATCATTGCCGCTGAAAGACCCCACCACCTGGCACGCCTGGATCTATGACTCCGTCCCCGTGCAGGGCATGCAAGGCCTCCTCGAGACCATGCAGGACACGACGGGCCTACCCTGGTGGGCGTCCATCGTCGTCTCCACCCTGGCCTTCCGCGTGGCCTTGCTCCCCATCGTCCGGTACCAAGCGCATGCGCTTGCACGCTTGGCCAAGGCCGGGCCGTTGCTCATGGTTTTGAATCAAGCCCTTTCCAAGCGTCTCGACGGGATTCGACCTGGGGACGTTAAGGCTACCACTGCAGCCTGCAAGACCTATGCTGCCGGCGTGAATGCCGCGCTCAAGGTGCACCAAGTCGGGTTGCTCGCCGCAGTAGCCTCGCCATTGGTCCAACTGCCCGTGTTTATCACCTTTGCCTTGGCGAATCGTCGCATGATTGATACACACGTCCCGGGGCTCGAAACCGGAGGCCTGGCGTGGTTTGAAGACTTGACCGAGGCCGATCCCCTCCTCATCCTCCCCGCACTCTGCCTGGGCTCCACGTACATGAACCTGGAGTTGGGCTTTGCCCGCTTGCACGAGTCGCAGACGATTCTGCGGTTCTTGAAGGATAATTTGCAATTGTTGCTCATTTTGGGGGCTCCCGTGTCGTCGACCCTCCCTGCGGGTGTCTTTGTGTATTGGTTCACTTCCAGCATGTATGGCCATGCCCAGCATTTTGCTTTGCGCAATGCAAGTGTTCGTGAGGCGTTGGGTTTCCCTGCCATGCCAATACCAGCAGCAGCAGGCGGGAGTGCTGCTGTCAGTGGGAAGGAGGAGGAGAGGCCGTCCCTGCCCCCTTCCTCGGCGTCGCCGTCGTCATCAGGAAGGGGAGGCGGGGCGGCCCTGGTCGACCCCCGGCTCTTGTCCCAGGCCCTGCAGGCCATCGAGAAGTACGAAGTCAGGCGGGTCGCGCGCTTGAAGCAGAGCAGCAGCAACCACGAACCGGAAGGGAGGGAGGGCGAGGAGAAGAAGGAAACGAAAAAGAGCCGCGGTCCAATGCTTTCAACATACCCCACTACCAAAAAGTGAGGGGGGTTTGAAATAGATGCAGCAGTAGCGCCGCATAACAAAGAACTGAAATTTTTGAAACGAATCAACACCCTTTTGTGTGCTATTTACATTGTTATGATAGACCTCAGAGAAGATCAACCTCCCCCCACGCCTTGCTTTTCATGGGCCTTGCTTCAATGACGACGGCCTTCTTTCTCCTTCCCGCCCCTGTCTACATTTGACAATCACGTCTCACACCAACCCATCCCGCCATGCCACAACCACACAGGAGCTCGACGACAACAGGGACAGCATGCTGCTGCGGAAACCACGCCTCCTCTGAGCGCTCCACTTGCTGGAACCTTGCTTTGCTTGCCCGCCATCATCTCAAACACACAACACCATGCTGCCACAACTCCCCACTCCAGCCTTGGACGAGGAGCCCTTGTTGCGGCGACCGCTCTTGCAGGGCGATGACGCTCCTTCCGCTCCTGCTGCCGACGGCAAGCCCGGGTTGCGGCGGCCGCGTCAATACACCACCCACTACAGCAGCGCCTCCCGTTCCATTCTCATCCGTTTTCCCAACGACCGTCTCGTCAAAGTAACACAAGGAGACGAAAACGACGAAGACAGCGACGACGACGATGTTGATGATGGAGGCAAGGGAAGGGAGGGCCGCCTCCAGACGAGCGTGCTCCAGTTTGGGGCGTGTGGTTTGCGGGTTTGCGGCCATAATGTCTGGTGGGGTGGGCTGAGCACCTTCACCAAGCTGATCTGGGCGTATTACTACTTTAATTGGACGGTGATTTTCCTGTCGCTCGCTGTATGTACATTGATAAGTATAGTGTACGAGGCGTTGGAGACTGGTGATAGTCTGGGGCAAGCTGCCATCGTCATTGGACTTTTGCCGATTATTACTCTGCTGTGGCTTTTCTTTAGCTTTGTGTATTGTGTTTTGTTCTGGGGGTGTTGGGATGACTATTATGATCTTGAGGCGTCGCTTGCTGCCTTGAGACGGAGATTGCGTAGTTCGATTGCCAGGAGTGCATTGAACGTCCTCGTCACCTTTTGCATCAATGCTCCCGTTCTCTTCAGTCTGGCTGTATTTGGTGTGCAATTGAAAAACACGGCCAGCGATGGGCTGTGGAGGACGCAATTCTTTCTGAGCTTCGCGTGTAATGTTGCCCTGGTCTTCCTTTTTTTCGCGGGCGCGCTGCTTGGACAAGACCATTCTATTCTCAGACGAGCCAAGAGGCGGAAATCAGCAGCCGCCAAGGCCGAGGGTTTGCCGACCAGCCCTTGTTTCCCTCCTCTGGCTCCTGGGGCCGGGTGCCTCGCGCGATGTCGGCATACGCTAGGGATGATTGTGCATAACCTGCTTCACTCCGAGGCCAGCCAGGCCATTCGCATTTACATGCGGAGCACCATCCAAGGTGGTGGTGCTCTCAGCAGCAGTGCGTCTCCCTGGGGACGGTACGCGGCCCAGTCTTTCTTGCCCCAGCCTGTGGATTTAGATGGGACTACCATCGACCTTATTGAAGAGGATGCGCGTGACGACGACGACGATGACGGTTGCAGCAGCGGGGAAGCCAAGCTGGAGCACGGCGGGAAGGAGGGCAATGACGAGGACGAGGACGAGGAACGCCTCGAGCAACGACTGTCATACCAACGACGACGCCGCCAGCTCGCTAGCCAAGGAGTCAAGCCATGGCCCACCCCTTGGCACATGGGCTGGTATTGCCTGCACTGGTATAGTGGAAGAACTGGACGGCGCCTCGATGAGAGCCCATACTTCCCCCTCCTAGTCACCATGCCCTGGACTCTCCTCCTCCTGACCACCCTCGTCTTATTGGCCTACACAGCGCTGGCGGTGCGTGCCTTTGTCCTCTTTGGCTTCATTTTGTCCTATTACATGGCCGTGCCTCTGCTGCATGCTGTCACCGCGCGATTCGTCGTCATCTATTGCAGCCCCATGGGTCTCTTAGCCTTGGACGTGGCCCTCACCCTCCTTCTGGTCGCGGGCTTCTTGCTCTGCCTCTCCCTAGCATCTTACTACCTAGGCGTAGCCGTGATCGTGGTTATCCTCCTCTCCAACGGGCTGGTCCTCCTGGCACACGTCCCTGCTATTCGCGATCGACAGCTTCCTCCTCCTCGGACACACGAAGAAGGCCTCGCCTTTCACACCAAGGCCCGCACGCACACCATCATTACCACGGCGCGCAAGTGGGGATTTGCCTCCATCCTCTTTCTCCTCGTCCTGGTCCTCTCCCTACGAACTGTCCCCGAAAATTACCAACAGGCCCACGCCGCCTACAGTGCCGCACGAGGTGCTTCTCGAAACCCACTGCTAAAACCGTCACACCTCTCCCCATCTTCTCCTGAGGCAGCAGCAGCGGCAGATACAGTACAAGCTCCTCAGCCCTATGCCTTTTGCGAGCAAACGTTTTCGAGAGATCGATTGAGTGTCTTAGATTTGGCGCATGTCAGTAATGCCGCGTATATGGATGTTGCGGAGCTTGAGACTTACTTGGTTGAGAACGTGCCGAAACATCAATTTCGGAATGTCACCTTGGTGGATTTAGGGCAATACGGCCCGGTGACCTATTTGTTTGATCTGCCCCACAGCAAGGTTTTATTGTGGGGCATCAGAGGGACGAATGCGCTGTTTGACTTGTTTCAGGACTTGGACGCATACAGCGAAGCAATCCTTATCCAGCTTTGTACTTCTTTGTTTCCTTTGTACGCCAGCCCGATCTTTCAGCCGCTCCTCAACAAATTTGTGGGGACCAGCTATCACTTGGTGGAGACTTTGGCGACGCTCAAGGACGTGTTGTTGAATAGGAAGCAGGGCAGTCAGATGGAGATCACAAATAAGCGAAAACCGGGAGCCAGTGCGGGCCAGGGGGAGGCCACGGCTGGGATGCGGTACTACTACGATGCCTTAGGTTAGTGAGTTTGAGCGGGCGGAGGGGGAGGGGGGTTTCAGTTTATATTGCCGAATGTGTGTGGGAACTTTGTTTTGATTGACCTAACCATGTCTCACCACCTTTCCTTCTTCCCTTTCTCCCTCTCCTCCCTCCCCACCCCAGCCAACTACATCAACAGCACCATCCTCACGGACCCCTACTACGAAGGCTACGAGTTGCTCTTCACCGGTCACAGCCTCGGTGGTGGGGTCGCTCAAATCGTTGCCTCCCGCTTGAAAGGCGTCGCCGTCGTGTTTTCGTCGCCTGGCGTCGTTCTTTCCAGGCGAAAGTTCGACATTTCCTTGGAGGACATAGATGCATACAACGTGAACGTGTGGGCGGTGGGCGATTTGGTGCCGCTTATTGACCAGCAGAGCATCAAGGCACAGACAATAAGGTGCTCGCCCGAGCGGTTGAGTTACCACTGCCATAGTATTCTTCACACGATAGACGAAATAGAGGGGAGTTGCGGGGATGGGGGGAACGGCAGGGAGGGAGGGAGGGAGGGCTGGCAGGAGGAGAAGGAGGAGGATGCATTGAAGGCGTAATCAAGACAAGACTGCGCTGTATGTAAATGTATAAAGGAAAAGTGATAAAAAAAGATGCACATACATACATATCTATATCTCGAAAAGCAAAATTTAAAAACGTGAAGCTGTGTTTTAGATTCTGATTCTTCTTGCCTGCGCTATCCTCTCACACACACACACACACACATATTGCCGTGAGAACAGAGCAATCGATTATCTGACTTGCCTTGCTTCTTCTTTTTTCTTTGGACCGTCTGTTCTTCTTCGCCTTCTTTCGATTCTTTGTATTCCTAACTGAGGCTCTTTTTCTCTTGTTCCTTCCCTCGTCTTCCCTTCCCCCCTCCCTTCTTTCCCGCCACACCACCATCCTCTCCCTCCTCCTCTCCCCCCAGCTTTACAAGTACATGGAAACGGGGATGTTGCCCTTCTTCCGGTACAACGCCTTCTCCTTGGCCTTGACAAAGTCGTCCTGGGTCACCTTCATCCTTCTCTCCCGCAACGCCAACAGCCCCGCCTCCGTGCACACCGCCTTGATGTCCGCCCCGCTCAACTCGTCCTTGGCCATGATGAACACCTCCAGGTCCACGTCATCGCTCAGGGTCATCCGCCCCGTGTGAATCCCAAAGATGCGGCGCTTCGTCTTGATGTCCGGCAGGGGGAACTCAATCTTTCGGTCGATTCGGCCGGGACGAATGAGGGCAGGGTCCAGAGACTCAATCTTGTTGGTGGCCATGATCACCTTGACATCCCCCCGCTCATCAAACCCATCCAACTGGTTCAACAACTCCAACATCGTCCGCTGAATCTCCCGGGTGCCCCCCGAGTTGGAATCGTACCGCTTGGAACCCACCGCGTCAATCTCATCGATAAACACAATGGAGGGCGACAAGTCGTCCGCCACCCGAAACAGCTCCCGCACCAGCTTAGGCCCGTCCCCCAAGTACTTCTGAATCAGCTCCGAGCCCACCACGCGCAAGAACGTGGCCGACGTCTGGTTGGCGACCGCCTTGGCCAGCAAGGTCTTGCCCGTGCCGGGCTCGCCGTAGAGGATGACGCCCTTGGGGGGCCGGATGCCAATGTCCTCGTACAGCTCCGGGTGGGTCAAGGGCAGCTCCACCGCCTCCTTGATCTCCTGGATCTGCGACTCCAAGCCACCAATATCGGCGTAGGACTCCAACGGGGCCTTCTCCACCTTCATGACCGAAACCATGGGGTCCGTGTCGTCCGACAAGATGCCCACCACCGCCATCACCTTGTTGTGCAGCAGCACCGTGCACCCGGGTTCCAGCAAGTCCTGGTTCACGAACGAGAGCACGCCCACGTAGTACTCAGGCCCGACCGACGACGAGACGATGGCGTGGTTGTCGTCGATCATCTCCTCCAAATTCCCCACCGCCAAGGGGCTGCCCCGCAGGTCCTCCACCTTGGCCCGCTCCTCCTGGTCCTTCTCCTCATGGGGACGAAACACTTCCTGGTTGCGAATAAATTCCTCCTCCAGCAACAGGAAATCCTTGATGCGGTCCAGCTTGAGCAACCGCAGCTTGCACTTGGACGTTGGAAAGACTTGCGGGATGCGCACCGCCGCGGAAGGGCCCTTGCGACGACGACGCCGCCCGCTCCTGGCCGCCGGGCGGGGTTCAAACTTCTTCTTCTTGGTCTTGTCCTCCTTCTTCTGGTCGCCTTGGCCAGGGCCCTGCCCGCCCGGCGGAGGCATGCCTCCCGGCGCTCCTTGTCCCATTGCTGTGGCTGTGGCGTGGGGGAGGGAGTGTGGTGTGTAAAAAGAAGGGTGGGGTCAGAAAGCAGGAGGGGAATTTTTTGGATGACGGGGAGGAGAGCGTGGCACTTGTAGGAACGACAAGGGGACGGCACCACGCCCTGTCCCTGGCAGGCAACCGTCTGTATCTCAACAGAGACCGTGCGTGAGGACGTGAGCCCCTGCAGGATTCACAGGGTGGCGTGAAAGAGGCACCCACAGGACACAAGAAGTCTTGCGAATTCGCCCAAAGGCCTTCTTGTTGGCGATGATGATGACGAACCGGGTTTTGTTCGACGTGCTACGGCAGTACACAGAGATGACAGCCAGGGAGTATTGCAGCAGGAGGGTAATTGGGTGGTGAGGGGCGTTGGTTTGGTTGGCACAGTGCTCCCCGGGTCTGCCAAGCTCGACAACAAAACTTACGAAAACGAGCACGATCGCTCACCTGCTGCTGCCCCCCCTTTTCCACACACACAGGCACGCCAAAATGTCGTCGGCCAGCAGCCGCTCCGCGGCCACGCGCGCGGGGGACCAAGCCTGGGCCAAAATGAGCAAGATGGTACGTTTGCGGGGTGGCCTAGTCCTGTGTTTCTGTGCCCTTTCTCCTCCCTTCACTTCTCTCCTTCTCATGTCGACCTCCCCACCCACCCCTTGCCTTTCTCCTCCCTCCTTTCACACAGAACGCCGAATTGTTCAACCTGACCTATGGGGCCATGGTCATGCAGCTGATCCGGGACTACGAGGACGTGCAAGCCGTGAACCAGCAGCTGGAGAAAATGTACGTGTGTGCCTGGGGTCCTTCGTTTAGACCTGCTTTTCTTTTGTTCTCCGGGTCTCTGAATCAACCCATCACAACCCGCGATTCACTTCATCCCCTCCCGTAAAACCAACCTCTTGTCCTCACTCTAACTAAGGGGCTACAACATCGGTCAAAAGCTCATCGACGAGTTCCTGGCCAAGTCCGGCGTGGCCAACTGCGGGAACTTCCGAGAAGTCGCCGAGGCCGTGGCCAAGGTGGGCTTCAAGATGTTCCTGGGCGTGGTGGTGGAGGTGACGAGTTGGAATGCGGAGGGCACGGCGTTTAGTTTGCAGGTGTACGAGAACCCCTTGGCTGACTATGTGGAGCTCCCGCCGCAGTACTCAGGCTTGGTCTACTCCAACTTGTTGTGTGGCGTGATACGGGGGGCGTTGGAAATGATCAAGTACCGGGTGGAATGTCGGTTTGTGAAGGATGGGCTGAAGGGGGAGGAGGTGAATGAGATCCGGGTGGAATTGAAGCAGATGGTGGAGGAGAGCTTTGGAGAGGAATATAATGAGGGCGGCTGAGGGAAGGAGGGAGGAAGGAGTGCCTGTTTTGTATATAGAGGTAAAAAAGGAAGAAATGGTAGAAGGTTTTCTAGCTGTTGCGCGCGGGTTTCTTTGTATATGGTTGTTTGTGGGTGTTAAATGGCTGTGCTGCATTTCATGAGCGCGTATGCCATCGATTTCATATTTTGGAAAAAATATCCTCCCGGATGCTGCCATAAACGCGGCCGCGGCACCATGAGCAGCTGCCGCTGCTTCTTTTCTCTTAATGGCCCGTGCCTTCTTTTCCTTGGCCATGTTTCTGTTTCTCTTGCTGCCGCATTGCCTTTCAAAGACAAACACAGCCGCTTCAGACCACCTAAAAAAGAAAGTCAATGGATCCTTCCAAAGGCCATCCTCAACCCCCCCGAACAAAATAACAACAACACACAGTCCAAGATTGTTTTCCTTCTTTGGTGCTCATACCACTGTCTCTTTTGTGGTGCCTCTCAGTCTTATATTCCATCTATAGTCCGCTTCGCCCTCTCCCTCCCTCCACCCCTCTCTATGTGTACATGCTCGTTGTTGTTTCTTATGTGGCATTCCTCTGCAATGGTAGATGGCCGCTTTCGATTGTCCAGGTCGACACACTCACTATTTACCTAGCTTGATGGCTCTTAATTCAGCTATAACTTGCTCCCCAGCCAACACCGGGGGGTATTTCTCGTCCTCCCTCCCGCGTTCGCCCTCCTCCCCTTCCTCCTTCAACAGCGGCCTCAAGACCTGGTCCGAGGCGACATGACTAAACAAGGTGGACGACACCCGCCACAACGAGGCCCCCTCCTTCCTCCTCCTCTCAATCACTTCCCTGGTTTCCGGCGCCACCACCACCTCGTGGAAGCCAGCCAAGACCCTTCCGCCCGTCAAGTACTCGCACTGCTTCCCCGCCTGCACCAGCAAGCAGCCCTCCGGCACCTTGACGGCCACCTTCCGCCCATCCCGCAGCCAGACAAACAGCCCGGGGAACCTGCTCTTGCCGTGGATGGTCAGGAAGTTCAGATCGTAGTGGTAGCCAGCCAGCACCGTGCCCACCTCCCCGAACCTGTCCCCAAAATCCGACCCTGTCGGCGCCAACAAATGCGGGCCGTACTCCATCCGCTTCGTAAAGGCATCCGCCGGTAAGCCCAAGCCCTCCGCCAGGGCTGCTGCCACGCCCGTGACGGCCGCCAGCATCTTCTCCCCCCACATGTCCATGATTTGGCTCCACTCGAGGAAGTCTGGCGGGACGACAGGCGCGGTGTTCAGCTGCGGGAACTGGGAAGGGGTGGGAGGGAGGGGCCCCACCCGCCAGAAGTAGCGCCACTTCGGGTCCGCCTCCGGGGGGCAGAGGGTGAGGGGGCGGTGGGCGGGAGGGAGGGCGGCGGCGCGCGAGCAGTGGTTGCGGGGGCGTT
>AFGL01015304.1:0-17028 GCA_001614225.1 Nannochloropsis limnetica | reverse complement strand
CGTGACTCCTACTTGGTAGTGGAGCTCGGGCCGAGCGTCGCGAACGCCGTCGGAGGAGGCAAAGTACCTCTCAAGCAAGTCCAGGAAGGCCTGGTTGTCGGCTTGGTGCACGCGGGAGTCGCGGACGTACAGGCACCCGGTGGCTTGCAAGCTTCGGGCGGCCTTGGCGCATTCCGCGAGCCGACGAGAGGAGGAGGAGGCAGACGTGGTGTCGTGGTAGGCACCCAGATCGATGGTCTCGATAATAGGGGCGCTGGGATCGTCAAGTTGCTGGAGGATTTCGGAGAAAGGGTGGGGGAGAGGGGAGGGAGGAGGGTGAGTAAAAACCGGGGCATGCGTCAAAAAGCAATGGAGGAGTAGAAATGACATATGCGTCTTGCACGGGATAGTGGTCCTCAAAAGCCATGCATTTCCCCGCATATACCGCAATAATAAGGGGTCTCACGGAAGGCAAAGGGAGGGCGGAGGGAGGGGAGAAGGCAGGCGCCCGCTTCTTACCTCGACTGCACCTTGTGACGGCGGCATCTTTTGTAGTTGTGGCCAGGGCCGTGCCGGCGAGTTTGTGTAAGGGAAGTCGCCTCTCTGTCTCTGTCTATGTGTCTGTAGGTGGGAAGGAGGGTGGCCAAAGTGAGTTGAGGAGGGGAGAGCGAGGTCCGGGAGAGGAGGAGGTCGGGGAACAGAAGCAGGAGAGACGACGACCCGCCGCATTTTTGTTGGTCCTCAGGCCGTGCCGCTCTGCCATCCAGTGCGTCCTTCGGGTTCCTGGGGGGATGTGTGGGGGCGGGACGCACTCGAATAGCATGTGATGCTGCCTCTGAACGAGGTCAAGCGACCACCCGGCGATGAAACCGCGACTACGGAGGCAAATGCAGTTCTCAGCTTTCTAAGACAATGCACACAGCATCTGACCCTTATTACACCACACCATGCACACGCACAGCTCCCAGCCTTTACTCCCCTCAAAGCAGCCATGCGGCCTGTCCTTGTCTGCGCTGCCCTGATTGGGATTGCACACGGTACGTAATGCTGTTGTATTGAACAGCTCAAGCCAGCTTGCTTTTGCTTGTCGAACCCTTTCCTTTTGTCGTGCCCCAAGCCACCGGGCCACGATGCAGCATTCCAGGCGCATTTGAGAAGCGTCCCTCTGCTGCTGATAGAGCTGTCGGGCGTTAGGCTCCGCTTTTCTAGGCAAACGCCCCCGCTCGCAGCTCTTCTTCCTCCCGCCGCTCTAAAAGCCCCCCACGCAAGCCTCAAGCCTCTACACCACACCAAGCCCAGCCACTCTCCTCACCCCTTTCGTTTCGTTTTCCAAGGGCAAAAAGGGCTCATAGCTGTCCCCCTCCTATTGAGCCTCTCAACATTGATTTAAATCGCCGTTCCCTTCTCTTCCCCACTGCATAATCCTCCTTTTTTTGGCTGCTTTGTCTAACGAACTTTCAACCTTCCTTCCTCTCCACTACACAATCAATCTACAGCCGCCGATCCCGGCATGCAGCCCAAGAAAGCCAAAGTTACCCTCAACAACGGCGTCATGGGCGAGATCAACCTGTCCCAAGCCGACTACAAGGATCCTTTGGAAATGAAGCTGAATTTAAAAGGCCTCAAGGCCACGGTGGGGCCCTGGCACATCCACCGTTTGCCTGTCGTGAGTGATTGCTCGGCCAACAGCACCTCTGGGCACTACAATCCTTTTGCTGTGACGGCGACCTATAAGGCGTGCGAGGACGCGGCAGCCTGCGAGGCGGGTGATTTGGCTACCAAATTCGGGCCCTTGACGGGCGGCGACGTGCAGAGGGCCATCGAAGATCCCAAACTGACGCTTTTTGGGTTCAATAGGTACGAGGGAAGAGGCGTTTTGGGGGTTTTCTATTTTGTGTGCGGAACGTCGTTCATGTCCTTGCGCGTGTCGCGTTCGACCGTTTTTCTGCGTGTGTGTGCGCTTGTTCCTTTGTGTCTGCTCCATTTCTCCCTTCTGATTTCTCGTCTTTCTCAACACATTTCCTCTCTACCCCTCCCCACAACCCTCAGCATCATGGGACGCTCCGTGGTGATTCACAATCAAGATGGAACCCGCTATGCATGCGGCACCATCAAGTACGAGGACGAAGCCCTCACCACCGCCACGGCCAACTTCAAGACTGGCCCCTACGTGGGCAAGGCCACCTTCAGCCAGCCTTCGGAGAACAACCAAGCCGACACGGAAATTTTCATGGACCTAAAGATGGCCGAGGGCGTGGCTGCTCCGGCTGCACCTGTGGTCTTTGCTATCTTTGACGCACCCTGTGGCGCGGCAGGAGCCAAGCTCTTGAATCCGGGTGCCCTGCCCGCTTGCAAGCAATTCGAAAACACCTCCCCCTTCAAGCCGTGTGCGTTGGGCGACCTTAGTGGCCGGCATGGTTTGTTGAGTCTTCCTGCGACTGGGGGCCAAGCGCTCTTCGTCACCGATTATCTGCCTCTTTCCAAGGAGGGAAGCGTGGTCGGCAAGTCCTTGGTGATTGAAGCGAGCGGTTCCACACCCGCAGCCTGTGCTGATATTGTGGGTGCCACTCTCGCTACCAGAATGCTGCTGCGGGTTTCTTCGTGAAGTAGAAAGAGTGTTGACACGGTGTAAATACTTTTTATATGTATGCATGGTTGTTTTAATTAACTAGATGGGCGCAGTTAAATATGTTGCGAACTGAATGAGCTCCTTTGCACCAAGGGTGGGAGGTGCGAGGAAGGATAAGATTCTAGTATTGTTTATAATTGATGAGAGGGACAGGACCAACAAACCAACACAGAAAGAACGAAAGCACTGTTGCTTGAACAAATGGTTGGCAATGCCATCGTATTTCCCTATCTCCTCCCTCCCTTCTACCCTCGCTTTATCGCTCCCTCACTCAGAGCAAGCAGAGGAGCAAGAGCCTAAAACGCTCAAGTAAGAAAGAAGCGTCCGCTTGTTTCATTTTCTTCTTTCCTTCCTCCCTTTCTCCCTCCTTCCCTCCCTCCTTTCCTCTCTCCACTCCGTACAACTTCGTCAAGCTTTTCGGCAGCAGAGACAAGGTCATGCACCTCATCGAGCAGCCCAACCCAAATCTGAAACACACCCCTCCTTCCCTCCTTCCCTCCCTCCCTGCACTATCACTCACACCCACCCACCCCTCCCTTCCTTTCCAAGCCGCGTGTGTTTGAGAAAGCCCATGCTTCAGAGTGTTGGCTCCAGGTGTCACCATGGTGCTTCCTGTATTCCCAGGAAATCGGTCAACAAAGGATAATGTGTATCAAAGACAATTAACGTGAGAAAAACGCGAGGAATAGATTCTAAGAAGCAGTTCGAAGAAGGGAACCCTCACCTTTTGAAGGGAGTCTTTCGGGAACGTAATTGAAGGCGAGGCAGGCTTTTTCCGCCGCCGCACCCACATGGCGCCTAGGAAGATTCCAGCGGTCAGAGTGCAACTTTTAAGCAAAATTTCAAGTTCACCTCATTATATAGTTAGTGTTCTGTCTGGGTCCCCCTAAATTACAGCTTGTTTACACGCAGACAGCCCCGCCAAAATGGTTTCGAAAAGGGAAAGAGACATTACACCCCAACCATCTCATGGGGCCATCGCCCCAATGTCTTTAGCGTCCCGCCTGTCTGTAAAAACGCCGCGGCTTGATTTAGGCACCGCAGTAGCATGGCTAAACCCTTCCAATCCTTCTTATGAGCCACACAGCTTTTTACAGCCTCTTCTTGGTAGCCATGGTGCGGGGGAGCCTCGTTGTCACCGCCTTGGTGCTCGTTGCTTGGAGCTGCGTTGTGGGCCCTTGGTCCGCCCTGGCGCAAGGGAATGGCGGCAACCAGAACGATACGTACGGGGGCGATAATGGTGATGGTGGAAATGGAGACCAAGGGGCGTACACGCCTGCGCCTTCTCCCACATACGGCGGCGGCGACGGAGAGCAAGGAGGTGAGGCAGTGAAAGGGGGGCAGGGCAGGGGAGGAGACGAACGTGTGTGAAGCTTTGTTCTCACCCTCTCTTCTTATCGCTCCCTTTCCCTCCCTCTCTGCGCAGGAGGAGGCACTCCGTCCCCTAGCCCTGCGCCTACTCCACGTCCCACACCTGCTCCTACGCCGGCCCCTACACCTGCTCCGACGCCCGCTCCGACACCTGCCCCCACGCCTGTCCCCACGCCTGTCTCCACGCCTTCGCCCTCGCCGGCCCCGACTCCTGCTTCCAGCAATGCCACTTCAGCGTTGCAGGTGGAGCTCATTAATAACAATACGTGGACTGACGCGGCTTCCGGAAAGCATTACGAACAGAACAACTATCTGCTCCGAAACAATGGCGATCGGGATGTTTGTGGTGTGGTGCTGACAGCTCCGCTCACCTCGAACCTTACCGAGGGTGACAATGCCACCAGCGGGCCGCCGTTTTATAGCTCGTACAACGTACAGTCTTGTAATGTTTCGGGCGGGCAGATGGAACTTCTCTTCCCGACTTGGGCGGACACTGTTTACAAACATGGCGGAGTCGTGCCGTTCGGTTACGTGCTTCACGGTTATTGGAATGGAAGTGCCACGGAGGGTCCAGCCACAGTCAAGCGTGCTCGATTTTGTGATGAAGAAGACGGTGGGCGTATGTTGCTGCTACGAGGAGACGACTACGAGCGCCGGCGCCACCGCAAGTTAGAAGAAGGGAAGCGTATGTAGGGGAATGCACAAAAGAGCATGTTTTGCACAAGAGAAAAAAAGAAGAGGCGCATACAATAAAGACGCTTTACGCGACAAGCATTTAAATGCTGGATGGTTGTGTACCCAGATTCGACTCAAGGCATTTGGATAACGAGGGTTCGTTCTGACGATACTGCCTTTTCATAGCAATGACTATGCGCTGCCGCGGAACGAATGGATCCATTCCACACAAAAAAAGACTCAAAAGTTACAACAGAAGACATAGAAGAGGTTAAACAAAAGCACTTTGCTGATTCAGACACTTTTTTCTTTATGTTTAACTTCCATCGATTGCGATCCCTGAGGGTTGTTCGCTCCTCAAGGTCGCACATGCAGACACGTTTGAATTTAAATTAATTATGCTACATTCGTTCGTTATCATCGCGTCTACTCCTAGTCCTTGCAAGCGTTGGACTTCAAGGCAAACCCACACACTTGAAAACTACTGACTCGCTGGGGGCGATGGGGGTCCTTCGACCAAAGGTTTCTTGTCAATCTCATCATACATTTTAGAAAGGTTCTGGCGACGCTCGGTAAAAGTGCTCGGGAAGAAGTCGGGGAAGATGCGCTGGATGAGAGAGAAGACGAGGACATGCCCGATTGGCGTCATGGGGATAATGAGGATGATCGTAAACGGGATAAGTGTCAACAAGTCCTTGGCCGTGCGCCGCAGCGTTCGCACCTCGCGCGGCTTGAGCGTGTAGCCTTGCGCGGCGCGAGAAATGAGCCACCACGCGTATTGGAGGTCCGACGTCAAGAGCTTGCCGCCCGTCACGTAAAACGAAACGCCCTTCCGAATCTTGCCGATGCTCTCTTCCACGTAGGTGGTGACCAGCGACCATTCGAGCTTGGGGCCGCCCGTAGTGTCCTCCACGAGGCCCAGACGAGTCTTGAGGTCCTGCACCTCGCTCGCGACCACCCGCAGTTCGTCCTCGTCGAGCTCCAAAAGAGAAGAGGAACTGTCGATGTTTGGCTGTGGGAGAGGGTATGTGTGTGCGTGGTGGAAGAGATTGCTGAGCGTCTAGTTTTGCGTCATTTCTGCAAGGCGTGAGATGAGGCAGGAAACCAAGCTTCGCCTAATGTCCCAAAGCACTCATAGGCTCCCACCCCATTCGTCGGTCATGTATGGTAAATCTGTAGGGCGAAAACACAATAGACTTTTCCCGGCTTTCTGTTCATATCTATATGCGCCCCCCAAATCCAACCACTTTCCTACGTTAGCATACGGCCCAGCCACCTACAGACATCCAGATACAGACAAAACTTACCTCGGAAGCCTGCAGCATGGTTAAGAGCGTAGATAGTTGGGCGTCGAGGAGCCCAAACTCGGCCACCAGCAGCTTCTGCTCCCGGATTGAGGTGGACTGATCGATCTCCTGCTCGATGTACGCACAGACACGCTCCATGTCCATGTCCAGCCGCTGTTGTGTTGTGTTGGCATATGAGTGTGAGCCAAGCCAATAAGTATGTTGTTCGGATTTTAATGCACGGCATCACTGTTCTATTCATGCGTCTATCTTCCATCTCCTTCCACCTTCCCTCCCCCTCCATCTCATTACTGCCTGCCACCCGTACCTGGAGTTCGACGCGTCTCCTCATCTCCACGGCCTGGTCCTCGGCGATGCGGAGCTCACCCTTCTGCGCCTTACTCACGTCCAAGCCCTGTTTTCGCAGCGCCTTGTGCAGCTCCAGAACCCTGTTAGGGGGAAGGCGTGAGCGGTTAGCGATTAGACAGGTGCGTGCAAATGCCTCCGTGGAAGAGCGCGAAGAAAAATACAGAAAACGCGCATATTTATCTCTCACAGACAGTTAAACCCCCGACCATGTACCCGAAACCCATCTAAGGTACGTACTTGTCACGCTCATCCTCGGCCGAGCGCAGTTCCGACTCGAGCTGCTGCAAGAACTGCTGCAGAACTTGCATGCCCGGGCTGGCGTCGATGGCGGCCAAACTGGTGCTCGCCTTGGGTGGCGATTCCTCCTCCCCGGGACTCTTGCCTTGCAGCCGCTCAAACACCTCCCCACTGTACTTGGCCAGCTCCTTGCCGCTCTGGAAAGCTCCGTCCCAGTCCACCGTCCCATCCTCCCGCACAAAGACCGTGAAGGGGTTCAAGGGCCGGTCTCCCTCCTCCTCTGCCAGCACAGGCCCAGCACCCACCGCAGCTGTTGCGCTCGCGGCCCCACCCGACATGCCACTACCCTCTCCCATCTTCGCACTGCCACTGCTGGTCCCCGCCATGGACGCCCGGACCCGCAACAGAACGTTTTTGAGCTCGGCCCGCGTCTCGCTCAGTCGCTTCGTCACACGAAGGGTGGACTCCTCCCCAATAGATCGGGGCCCGGCCGTGCTTCCATCAGCATCCCCACCCGCACGCGCACCCCACCCCACTGCCGCGGCCAGACGACCTTGTCGGCGGTCAACAAGCTCCAAGCTCTTCTCCAACTTTTCGGCGATCTTCTCGTAGTCAATCACGCCGCGGGGCGTCATCTTGGAGGAATAGGGCATACCACTGCCCTTGCCGCCCCCAGCACCACTAGCCTTGCCGTCGGCACCCCGTGGCTCTATCCGCGCGATGTCCAGATTCAAAGCGAACTCGGCCGTGGAAATGTCGTTGCGGAGCTCCTTCTCCAGCAGCAAGTCCTTGAGGCGCTGGGCTCGGATGGCCTTGCCCGGCGCCAAGGCAGGATTGTTGCCTGCCCGCGACGCCCGCGCCTCGTCTTGCTGTACGGTGCTGCTATAAAGCGGCGACATTCCAGAAGGCAGAATCCTCCTGTGCGCTTGTGGGGCCAAGGCAGGCCCGACAAAGGCACTATTGCGGCGTGCCCGCGTCTAAGGTAGGGGAAGGGGGGTAGAGGAAAAGGACGTGGGGGTGAGGATGTGGGGCTCCTGACGTATTCCGCGCAGAAAACGGCATGCACAAATCTTTGCGAAGGCTTACCGAGGACGTAGTGTCAGCATACGAGAGGCGAAGCCCCTCAGCTCGGCGTCCTGGTCCGTACACGTAGGCCAGCGTTGTGGCCACCGCCTGACAGCAGCAGAGGAAGCATACCCACCACGGCAACCGGCTGCGCCCGCCTGCAAGCATGTTCCTAGGAGCTTAGGGTGTCCCTGGCGAATGTAAGGGGAAGGGTGGCGCATGGACGTTAGTGCATTGCTATGCCAAGGTGCCTGTCTGGCATATTATGCAGCGGGCGTGCCAGATCATCGATTTGACAGAGACGGGCCGGGCGTACTGTCTCCCTACACAGTACAAGCAGATTGGGGGGCGGCGACACACAACCCTCCTCCCCACCCCTGCGTTGCCTCGCACGTCCTGTCCACCATCGAACATGCAGGAGTGTGGAGAGGAGCTCCCTCTAATAGAGCACCTTACCTTTTTTCGTATCGTATTGTCGAGGATCTCCTCTGCTCAGCGGCGGAAGACGTGGACGAGCGAGGACAAAAGCAGCTCTTACGCCAAGCAACCAAGGACCCGGCGAAAACGTGCCCTGCTCACCCGCGCCTGTGTGTGTATGTGGAGTGCGACGGAGGAGGGCGTGGCTGTGAGAAGAAAACGTAAAAAGACGCTTGGACCTGAGTCTGCGTACCACGCACATCGTCATCAGAGGCGGAAGGAAGAAGGCGAGGAGGCTCCAAAAGTCAACGGGCGGCTTCCTCAAATGCCCCGCCCCCCGTTCATGTGTGTGCACCCTGCCACAGCCAAGCCACAGCCCCGATCAGAGTGCTGGGCACTGTCTCGTTGGCACGATGTGGGCGGGCTCGTCCTCGTGCTTGTATGGCCTTCTATTTTGTCCCGCCCACTCAATCCCCACATCTCATCATCATCATCAGGTGAAGCATAGTACCATCGTCTACCCGAGGGCACCCACCACTCATCCCGCTACGTAGCCATGGAGATGAACAAGGACGAGGCGGAGCGCTGCCTGGAGCTAGGGCGCAAGTTTTTGCGGGAGGGTTCGCATGCCAAGGCCGTAAAGTTCCTGGACAAATCCCTCAAACTCTATCCCTTGCCAGGCGTGAAGGAGCTCAAGGCACGGGCCGAGGCTGAGGGCCAACGGGCGACAAGCAGCACCAACCAGAGCGGAGGCGGGAGCAGCAGTGCGAATGCGGGCGGGGGCAGTGGGCAAGTGCCCCGGCGGCGGCCTTCAGCGGATGGAAACACGAGCGCTGGTAGCAGCGGCAGCAGCAGTAGTAATGGAGGGGGGGGGGACGCGAACGTGGGCCAGAACGGACGGCCATACACGGAGGAGGAAGTGGTGGCTTGCCGCGCCGTCATCCACTCGAAGAGGAAGGGTCACTACGAGGTCCTGAGCATCTCTCGCACTGCCACGGAAGACCAGATCAAGAAGTCGTATCGGAAACTGGCCTTGAAGTTCCATCCCGACAAGAATGCGGCCCCGCAGGCGGACGAGGCCTTCAAGGTACGAAGGGAGGCAGAGAGAAGAGGGAGTTAGACATATTAGATGTCATTAGCCACATGCACATGTTTTTACGGCGCCAGACTCGCTGCTCTCCTCTTCTTACAATTTTGAACATTTGAACGCACTGCAAACACGCTGACTTCCCTCGCTCCCTCCCCCTCTGTCCCCCCTCCGAACCAGGCCATTAGCACTGCCTTCCAAGTGCTGAGCGACCCGGACAAGCGGCGTTCATACGACCAGTTCGGGGACGACGAAGGGCCCGGGGCCGGCGGAGGGCAAGCACACCCCTTCCGACACGCGGACGTGTCGCCCGAGGAGATCTTCAATATGTTCTTCGGCATGAACGGCGGAGGGATGGGGGGAGGGCGGCCAGGCAACTTCCGAGTTTACCGCTCCCAACAAGACCGTAATCCCTTCTTCCGGTACCAGCAGCAACAACAGCAGCAGCAGCACCACCAGCGACAAGGCCAACAGCAAAACCCCCTTGGGTACGTGCGAGCGGGGTGTGGGCAGGGAAGCCGGGGAGGAGGGGGGAAGGGAGGGAGAGAAAAGAGGAGCGGGAGGGGCAGTGGGGAAGGGTTGTCCTCTAATTTGCTACACCGGATCAACACATGATTGCTCACTTCATCTCACCTTCCTCTTGCGTGCCCCATCTCTCCTCTCCTCCTCCCACCCAGCGCCATGTCCCAGTTCCTTCAAATGCTCCCCGTCCTCCTCCTCCTGTTCCTGTCCCTCTTCTCCTTCCCCCAAGAAGCTGAGCGGGCCTTCTCCCTGAACCGCACCGACCGGCACCCCATGCAGCGCGCCACGTCCATGGACCACATCCTGCCCAACATACAATACTTCGTGGGCAACAACTTCTCCCGAGACCACGCGCGGGACCGGCGGCGCCTGTACCAGGTGGAGCGCGAGGTGCAGCAGGCCTACTTGTACGACTTGCAGCGGCAGTGCGAGGGCCAGAAGCAGGACAAGGCGCGCAGGGTCCAAGCGGCGAGGAGGGTCTTCAACTCGGAGGACAGGGCACGGAGGATGGCCGAGGCGGACGAGATGCCCCTGGAAGCCTGCAGATTGTTTCAGGAGGCGACGCGGTTGCTCTGAGGGAGGGAGGGAGGGAGGGAGAGTGGGAGGGTTGTACAGTGCCGGCGTACACTACCAGAAGGAGGGATAGGTTGCCAGGAGACCTGTACTTTATTTAGGTCTCAAGTAGAAGATTCCTTGAAGGTAGCTAGCTGTTTGGGTGTGCGGGCGTGCGAGGGGGGGAGACGGGTGAAGAAGAGGGAGAATGGTAACCGGCCTAGGTTAGGTCCGTAGTTAGTTTTGTGTGATAGGCTGCTAAGTGGCGTTGAGAGCGACGACAAGAAAAACAAAAGACTGTTCACGGCCATGAGTGTAGCTGTGTTGGGAAAGAGTAAGAATAACAGAGCAAGAAAAGGAATATGCTAAATTGACTTGATCTCGTGTATCGTGTATGTGCGCCAGCTCGCCCCTCGTCTTATCTTCTCTGTTGTTTTTTCTTCTTCTTGTTGGTCGCTAAATCTCTTGCTCAAACGTACATCAAAGCCCATCCACACACTCTACTGACCCACATGACCCAGTGAGCCTTCCACCACAACCCGAAACCACACGACAGACGGTTCGTCCCTTCCTCTCCTCCTCTCTTTTCACCCGGTCCGCTTTCCTCTCCCTCCACCGCTGCTGCTCTCCCACACCGCTAGGCCCTACTCTTCTCCATCTATTCTACTCTAGTGGTGCCCATGCGCACCCTCCTCCTTCTTGGCGATGAAGTCCTGGTAGTAGGCGCTCTCTGCTCGGTCCTTGTCCGTGATGCCGGCATTGATCTTCAAGCCCAGCCCGAAGAACACCACGCGCTGTGTGTGTGTGTGTGTGTGTTGATGAATTGGGTAGACAAGGAAAGAGAGGTCAGTGGAAACGTACTACCGGCGCGACGATGAAAGGAAGTACACATGCATCCTGTCTTTCAGTTCATGTAGGTCCGCCCCGCATGGCATTGAGTCAATCTCAGTCTGGGACCAAAATCAAGAAGCCATGATAGGAACGACGACATCCCTCCCTGTCAGACCCTATGAAACACACTAATCGTGAATCGCCACACACTTCTCCAGGCTAGACCCGCTTGTACACCCTACCCTTGCCCTCCAATCCCTCCTACCCCCATCCCTACTTACACGGCCCCCACGGCGAACTCCCTGAAGCCCGGGCGGGTCACCTCCTTCACCACAAACTCCCGGAACGGCAGAGTCCACCAGTTGGGCATGGCTCTCTTCTTTGTCCTTTCGGTCTGTGGATGTGCATGGGGTGTGGGTGATTGTGAGACTCTAGTTGGGTGCGGGCGTTTGGAGAGCATGATCATGGCCCGCCGAGACATCGGGAGAGAAGGCAAGCTAGTATTCGACAAGAAAGGCACGCGGGACTCCGCTTTGGCCCTGATCCGCCACCCGCAAGACCATCCGCCACGTCTGGTGACGGTGCTGGAGGTGGTAGGACTGCCCGATCGGTCTTGGAGCCTCCACGAAGGGGCGGGGAAAGAGCCAGTGCGCGTGCATCTTCATCGTTGCTTGTTTTGCGGCGGCCGCCCTTGCTTGGCCACCCATTTGGGGCCAGCCAGGTACCCCTCCCGCCCTCTTTGAGTGACCAGCTACGTGGCCCTGCATATTCTTGTCCTGTGGGCAAGTCTTGGAGCGATGGTAAGGGACACCCAGGTCACGCAATGAATGAAAGCCCAAGACGACACACAGGTCGTTTTCCACGCACAACGTCCACGCTTGCTCGCCGTCATTCATGCAGCAGGCTCTGCCTGCGGACCCTCTGATAATAGGAGGCCTGCCAGACCAAGCAAGCGCCCGACACCACCGAGCAAGTTTTCCCATCGACTGTGATGAGCACAAGCGCATCACCTCTCTTTACCACGCACACACATTCGCATGGACAGGCTAGGAGGCACGACTTCTTTCACAAGCAAGGCAGCTCCAGCTAGCTCAACCTCTTGCCTCTCCGCTTCTTCTTCTTCGACGCTTGCCCACACCCCAACCACCTCCTCGTCTTATCTACATAGGTTGTTTTATCTTGCCCACGTACGCCATGGCCTCGGATTCGCACGGGGACATGATGGACGTCGTGGCTGCGGAGGAGGAGATACACGGCGCAGGTTGGGTGAGTAATTGCTTGTCTAAGCTCCGGCATGGACGCGTGCGAGGAGTAAAGGAGAAGAAGCCCGCGCGTGCATATGTGTATGTTCACGGGGATACTGGCTTTCTCACGTGCCAGGAGGCAGTTTTTGGGCTTGGTTTGTGGCTGTACGAGAGGAGGAGTCTGTAAGACTTGCATTGCATTGTATCAAGCGCCTCGGGCCTCCTCACCTCTTTCCTTGTGGAGGAAGCTTTCTCAATCTCCACCAAACACTCACGCACTCTCTTTTCCCGTCTGTCACACCAGGGAATGGACGAAGACCTGGACTCGGTGCCTGTGGGCCTTGGTTGGAAAGGATGCAGCAGAGAGAGTCCTCCAGAACAGCAGCAGCAGCAGCAGCAGCAGCAGCACTGATCACAGCCAAGGAGAATGACGACGCTTCAGCAGCAGCAGCAGCAGCAGCAGCAGTGGCAGCAGCAGCAGCAGCAGCAGCAGCAGTAGGAGCAGCAGCAGCAGCAGCAGCAGCAGCAAGCCCGCCACGACGGCTGCTGCGGTGTTGGGATTTGTCAAGGCCAGCTCGGGCGGCGAGGCGTCGGAGGAGGAAGGCAAGGAGCGGAAAAAGAAGAAGGAGAAGAAGGAGAAGAAGGAAAAGAAAGAGAAAAAGGAGAAGAAGGAAAAGAAGCGCAGTCGCAAGGAAGGGAGCCCTGAAGGCGAGGAGGGGGACAAGAAGAAAAAGCGGAGGGAGAAGAGCGACGACGACAAAGAGAAGGAAACAGAGAAGGAGCGAGGGGATGGGAAGGAGAAGGACGTGGAGAGGGAACGCGAGCGAGGTAGGGGGGACGATAGCCGTGATGTCCGAGACCGGGGTGGCGGAGGCAGCGGGGGAGGAGCTGGCGGTGCTGGGCGTCGTCCGTACGAGAGGCCGCGTTCGCGCTCGCGTTCACGCTCCCGCGACCGCCAACGGCGGCGACGAACCCCCAGCCCGCCTTCTCGTGCGCGAGGCCGCGACAATGGCAGGCGAGGCCCGCCCGCACGGAGGTCACGTTCGCGCTCCCGCTCGCGGGATAGGGGAGGGAGTGGAGCCGGTGGTGGCCGGAGGGGCGGCGGGCGTCGTTCCAGGTCCCCGCCGCCCTCGGCTTCTCCTCGGTCCCGCTCGCGGAGTCGAAGCGGGTCGCCTTCCCGGCGACGGCGCCAGAAGAAGTCGCGTTCGGAGGACGAGGGAGAAGGCAGTAACGGCGTGACAAAGGACGAGTTGCCCCCAGGAGTGGTGGACGTGATGATTGAAGGAGGGATGGGCGGGCCGCTGCCCACGCTGCAGGAAATGTTGAGCCAAAACCGAGGTTTGGGTGTGATGCAGGCCCTCCAGAAAATCGAGCAGACCAAGCAACTCCGAGTCTTTGCCACCCAAGCCGCGGCACAGGCGCAGTTGGTCCTGAACAACACCTTGGCAGCGGCGCGACTGGCAGCTGCCTCGCCCTTCACGCTTGTGGAAGCCACCAAACCCGCCCGCCAGCTGTATGTCGGAAACTTGCCGGTGGGTGTGTTGGGACCGCAGTTGGCCGAGTTTTTGGGAGCGGCGATGCAGCAGATGAATCTGACCTTGGGGGTGGGAAGTCCAGTGGTGGGGATCTGGATGAGCCCTGACGGCAGGTTTGCCCTGGTGGATTTCCGTTCGTTGGAGGAAGCGAATCGCGCCTTGGCGTTGGACAAGCTCCCGGTGGGTGGGGGGACGATGCAGCTCCGCGTTGGTCGCCCGAAGGAATATCAAGAGTTTTATGAAACGCTGGCGAAAGGAGGAAGTGCTGCCGCTGCCGCCGGCACGGGAGCTGGCGCCGTTCCCCCCGCTCCCCTCGTCGCTGGCCAAGCCACCACGGCGGCCGCTCTTGTCGCCCCCACCTCTGCCATGCCCGTGATTCATACCAGCGGGTCGGCAGCAGCCGTGGCGGGCACGACGCCCGTGCAAGCTCAGAGCCACTTCTTGATGCTGGCGAATGTCCCCAACATGCTGGGGGAATTGGACGTCAAGGCGCTCCTCGACCCGTTTGGAAAACTCATGAGCTTTAACATGCTTAAGGACAAGGAAGGGATGTCCAAGGGCATCGCCATCTTCGAGTACGAAGACCGGGCCCAGGCGGGGTTGGCGTTGAAGGGCTTGGCGGGTTTGGATCTGGGCGGGAAGCGATTGAGTATCCAGGAGATCCCGGCGAATCAAGCCAGTATGTTGCTCAAGCCAGTGACGACTGCCAGCGCGGGGACGGGGAAGCCCGGGGAGGAAGGCGGGGGGTCGGCTGTGATTCGTTTGCAGAACATGCTGGCGGACGACATGGATGCAGAAGAGGTGGAGGAGATCAAGGAGGAAGTGACGGACGAGTGCCGAAAATACGGGAATGTGGTGTCTTTGGTCATGGACACTGCGCAAGGGTTTATCTTCGTGGAGTTTGTGGACTCCCGGGCCTCGAAACGCGCCCAAGCGAAATTGGAAGGCCGCTCGTTTGATGGGCGGACGGTCAAGTGCCGGTATTACCCTCTGGAGGCGTACAAGAGCAAGGATCTTTTAGCCGAGCCGCTTCCTGAAGAAGAGTCTGTGGTCGAAGGTGGGGAGGATGCAGCGACCGATGCAAAGGAGGAGAATGCAGCGACGGCAAATGTGCCTCCTGCAGAAGTGCAAGAAGAGGAAGTTGGGGGGGGAGAGGGGGAGACAGAGGGCGCATCAGGAGAGGGAGGGGAGGAGGGAGTGGAAGAAGGTGGCTCGTCCCTTATCGCACCGCCAGGTGGGGACGACCTTGATTAAGACAGAGACAACGCAAATGCTTGTTGGGAAAACAAAAGAGAACACACAAAGTAGAGGTAGGGAACACAACCAAAACAAAAAAGCAGACACGACTTTATTGCTTCGATTTCAAAGTTGAATCCCCGTTCTTGATCCCGTCCTTGATTTCGAACCATGCCGTTCACTCTTTCTTTGTGTGGCGGCTTAATACGTACAATTACATCCCTCTATCTACACTACTATCCTTATCTACTGTCATCTTCTTCCACTC
Organism: Nannochloropsis limnetica; assembly: GCA_001614225.1. NCBI lineage: Eukaryota > Eustigmatophyceae > Eustigmatales > Monodopsidaceae > Nannochloropsis > Nannochloropsis limnetica. Next base: position 1,725 of record AFGL01015304.1, on the reverse strand, counting down.
CAACACGCCGCCATTCATTTTCCAGCTCACTCACTCTGCCTTCTTTCGCCGCGGATGGATGCTCAAGCAATACAACCCCAAGTAGGCACAAATGTCCTCTGTGGCACCAAGGGCATAGTAGAAGTACACAACCGCGATGAGCCCGACGTATGTCCACATGACCACCACGTCCGAAAGAGGCAACACCCCCCCACCCGTGAGTCGGGTCACACTGGCAAGGAAAGGTTGAGGAAGATGCTGCCAATAAGTGTTGACGACAACCAAGAGTTGAGGAAGGACGGGCAAGACCAGCTCCGACGCGCCAAAGGGCTGCTTGGCCATATGGCAGACGATCATGCTCGTGGAAAGATAGGCCATTGTCAGGCCCAGCGCCATTAGTACTCCCACGGGGTGGTCGAGGAAGACGTGCTGCCCGTGCCCGACCGTCCACATGCCCCCGAGGAGAAACGAGAGCAGTACAGGCAGCAGCTGCTGCATGGCTTCCTTCCTTCCCAAGACTTTGCCTCCTACCTCTTCTGGAGGTAGGGTGCGTGTTTGCTTCGAGAAAAACACGCGGTGGATGCTGCAAGCCGACACCCAAAAAGTCAGGAGGCAACCCCAAGCCATGCCCACGGCCTTGACCGTGACGACCAGTACTGCCGTATCGCTGCTTTTGCCGTCCCCCACGCCACCGATCCGAAGGAGCGGCGTCTCCCAAAAGGAGGCCCCCAGTCCGGCCGTGACAAGAAGGATGGCAATCTGTACCACCTGGCCTTCCGTGATACCCACGTAACCATTATTCGTCATCATCAAGCCGGTGTGGTACTCTTCCCACTGCCCCATGAAAAACGCAAAGAAGATGTTGAACAAAATGACCAGCATCAACCAAGGATGGTCGCCCAATCGCCAGGCCCCCGCCAGCACCGTGCAGATTAGTACTGCGTTCAGCGCATCGCAGCCGTGGTCAAAAAGTTGGCCCAAGGGCGAGGAGGTGCCCGTCCGCCGGGCCTGCTTCCCATCAATGGCATCCAGCGTCTGGTAGGCAAACAAGCTAAAGGCACAAAACAAGGCTACTTCCGGCGACATGGGTTCGGTCAGCCTCGGGTCCGTGAGCACGACTAAGGCCGCCGAGGCCATCATGAAAGCCAGACCCAGGAGCGTCACGAGATTGGGCGCTAGCCAAAGAGGCAGCCATTGCACGGCCCAGTTCCAGTAGTGGTTGAGTAGCCTGTCCAGGGGCGTCGATGAGCCGCACACGTACTTGTAAGCCGCCACGCCTTCTAGTGCCATCTCGGATAGCACCCACCTGTGCCTGTATGGAGTGAAGAGTGATGAGACATGTCCGGAGGGTCCACGGAGGAGGAGGAGGAGGACATGGCTTTGCGCATGTAGCTCTTTCTACCCACGGCCGCCCAGTTCTCGTAGCATATAACCCTTCAGCCCCTCGTTCCTCCTTCCTTCGATGACCTGTGCTAAATCATGCCAGACCTCCCTCTTCCATCCACCCGCCTCCTCCCCATCGGCATGCAAGCCTTACCTGCGAAGAGGCGCCCCGTTTTGGGAGGCCGTCGTCGTCGTGGGTGTGGCCGCCTCGGCAGCCTGCTTCCTCTCTCCTCGCTGCACCATTTGCGACCCTGTATTGTGTGTATGTGTGGTGGATGTGTTGTGTGTGAGCACGGCTTTTGACGGGAGCGTGTATGGAATCGTGATGATGAGATGACGCCGCCTTCAATTTCGGTGCTTCCT
>AFGL01015303.1:0-11171 GCA_001614225.1 Nannochloropsis limnetica | reverse complement strand
CGTTGGTTTAGCTCATGCAATGCGTTCAAAAGAGTGCTGAGTAGACTGGCCTCCACTTCTTCGCTGGAGACATGACGCCGCCGCCTTCAATTTCGTTGCTTCCTCGACTTCCACGCACTCAAACACGCCACACACAACACCCCACAGCACACCACCACCTGCACCACAGCCTCCAGGACAAGATTGGCAAGGTGCCCAGGCCCTTCACGCCACTGCCGTGCCTGTGGTCGGCTCACTCTCTGCACGCCCTTTCCCGCCAGCATCATCGCCAAAGAGCAAGCTCAAGCATGACCGTGTCAACTTCCCTCCTCCTGGCCTTGGGCATGGTGCTGCCGTACGCCTCGCACGCGTTTCTGGGTGGACAGGTGCGAAAGTTGCCCTCCTTGCAACATCAGAGCCGCCGGGTCACCACCGCGGGGTTCTCTCAATTGGCAGCCGCCACGACAGCAGCATCGGCTTCTGCGCCCTTCCTTGGCACCAGCACCGACAACGACGACCCCGACGCCTTTGACTGGTGGAAGCAATGGTACCCCGTGGCCCTGACCCGGGACCTAGACAGCACCGTGCCGACTAAAGTGACGCTGCTGGGCCGTGACTTGGTGCTGTGGAAAGAAGGCGCGGCCGCCGCCGCTGCCAGTGGTAGTTCTCCTGCGTGGCGTTGCTTCATCGATCGATGCCCTCACCGCATGGCCCCGTTGTCTGAAGGCCGGGTGGACAGCAAGACGGGTCACTTGCAATGTGCGTACCATGGCTGGGAATTTGGTGGCTCGGGGGCGTGCAGCAAAATCCCACAGGCGGACCCTGACGCCGACTCGAGCGAGGCCGCCGCCATGCGTTCTCGACGTGCGTGTGCCACGGCTCTGCCCACGCAGGAGGCTCAGGGCATGATTTGGGTGTGGCCTGATACGTCGGAGGAAGGTCTGGAGGCGGCCAAGGTGGTGAAGCCGACGCTGATGGAGGATGTGGACGAGAAGGCCATGTCGTATTTGGTGGTGTGTCGGGATATGCCGGTACGTCAAGTGGATTTATTTACGGGAGGATGATTGGGTGGGTGATTGGTGGGTGGCAAGAATGAGATACGAAAAAACTATCACAAAAAAGCACATTTTATTTCTCATTCATATTCTTCCTCCTCCCCCGCTTCCCTCCCCCTTCACTCCCTCCTGCCTACCCCCCCCAAACAGTACGGCTTTGACACCCTCCTGGAAAACGGCATCGACCCCTCCCACCTCCCCTTCGCCCACCACAACATCATCAGCAACCGGAACCAGGCCGCCTTCATTGACATCAAGGTCGACGAGATCCGCAAAGACGGCTTTGACTCCGCTCAATTCTTTCCCAAGCGCCGCCGTATGCTCCCCTCTGCAGCAGCACTGAAAGCAGCAGCAGCAGCTGCAGGAGGAGGAGAAGGAGACTCCGTGCGGCGACAAAGGCAAGAGCAAGTAACAGCCGAGGATGGCAGCGTGGACCTGGATCAAAACCTAGTAGGCGAGCTCGATGATGATGACGAGGAGGCTGACGACGACGAAGCAACAGTAGGAGCAGCCGCAGCAGCAGCAGCAGACGAACTAATCCCGGGGCAACTTCGACGGAAACGCGCTTTCCCCCCCATGGTGAAAGTCGCCCAATCCCTCCACTTCCGCCCCCCCACCCTCCTCTACCAAGTCATCAACGTTACGGAAGTCCTAAACAAAATACCCTTCCTCCCCAAACGGGAACGACTCATCCGCATCGTCACCTATGCCATCCCCACCGGTCCCGGCCGCTCCCGGGTCATGTACCGCTTCCTCCGCAACTACTTCCTCCCCCCCTTCGCCTGGCTCCGATGGCCCCCCGAGTGGATTCAGCACCAACGCATTCTGCGCGTGCTTGATAGTGATACGGTCTTCCTCCACGGCCAGGAACGAGAACGGGCCTTGCTCCACCCCTCCACCGCGCTGGACGTCGATAAAACCTACTACATGCCCACCGCTGCCGATGGCTCCGTGCGTGCCCTCCGCAAGTGGCTCGCGCGGTTTGGGGCCCCTAAATGGTTAGTGCCTGGTTTGTCGTCGTCTACGCTGCCGCCGACCCCGGATCGACGCACGCTTTTGGATAGGTATGAGTCGCATACGAAGCATTGTAAGGTGTGTAGGGGGGCCTTGAGGAACCTGGGGAGACTACGGCATCTGATTGGGTTTATGTCGGTGATGGCGTTCTATTTGGGGTTGTTGGGCCAGAGTGTGTATACGCGGTTGTTGGGGGGGTTCTTGACTGTGTTGGGGATTACGGGGAGTTTGATTATTAAGGGCTTTGAGGAGCGTTTTCACTTTCAGCCGTGGGATCATGGGCGGAACCATTAGGGAAGCGGTTGTCCTCCATCTCTTCTCGTTCCTTGGCCTCTTCTTCATGACGTTTTCATGTCTACAGCCGCCGTGAAATCATGGCCGCAAATCAGGGCGGCGAGGAGGAGGACTCTCTCCACCCCCCTCGTTCTCCTTTGTACAGTTCGTTGTAATTGTTTCGATTTCAGAAAAGTAAAATTCAGCAAAGAGAACTGAATGCGGAGGAGAGGCAGAAGACCTTCGGTAATAGGGCAACTCAAAGGGGAGGGGGCAGACAAATAACAGGGCAATCCGCTCCCCCCCTTTTAAGTGTAGAGAGAGAAGCAATCGAGGAAAGAAATAAAGTGTACATGCCAATGAGAAGAATAAACAACAATGAACAATTACGACCAACACGGGCAAAGAGAGACCTATCACTTGTTTTGCATATGTTTTATCCTCCTTTTGTGTGCGTGCTTCTCGTAAGAGAATAATATTGCGTTGACACCACATTCCTCTTTCTCCGCTTCTGGACACTTAAAACGTGCCTTTTTAGGTTATCTTCTCTGCAATCTGACCAACCCGATGTCCTCTGCTCTTGCTACTGTAACGTGTCTCTACCTCGTCCTCGTCCTCCCCACCTTCACTTCAATTATCTTTTCTTCCATCTTCCTCTTCTTTCTTCTTCTTCAATTTCTCATGCACTCAGCGTGAGCCCCAACCCAAATTTATGGGAATCAGACGCCCAGTCCTTCGCATCCACCTCCGCCGACAGCAACAGGTGCGCAAACGGGCTCAGATTCTGCGCGTATGCCACCGAAAGCAAGGCCAAGGAGGAGATCTTGGCAGACATACGCGTGTCGCGGTCAGGGCGGAAGCAGCCACCAATCGTCATGCCCTGCGTGTTTTTATCCACCTGGTAATCAAGCTGCGCCCCAAAAGTCACTTGGGGGTTCACGCGCGAAAGGAGAGAGAATTGGAGGTTGGAGACCTTGTTGTAGGACCGCACCGACGCCTCCCAGCTCTTGTTCACCTTGGCCAGACCCACATTGTAGTCAAGGAACTCGGGCTTCTGATCCTTCTCGTCCAGTTGCGTGTTGTACGTCGCCTGGAAACCTGCCAACACCCCACTTGCCCCCCCCAGGCTCAGGACCGCCGACCCGTTCACCGTCGGGCCATTGACGACATCCACGTCGCTCTGTGCCACCAACACACCAGGGCTCACATACTCCACCCCCAACTTCCCATGTGACTTGATCGGCTTCCCCGCGTCCTGTCGTCCGTCCTCCGCGCTCACCCACAGCTTCAACTTGGAGTCGACGTCCAAAGAGGCCTCGCCCAGGATGCGACCGTCGGTCTTGAATTCCAATTTGTCGAGGGAGATGCCAGAGGGGTGCTTGTACTTAGCCGCCAATTTGGCCATGACGCCCTTTGAGGAGAGCTCGCCTTCGCTCGTCCATGTCTGAATCAAGGGAAAAGGGGTGGGATGCGAGGTGTCAGAGTCCGCCGGAGGGTTCACATAAAAAGGGAGTCAACAATAAAAGGCGCCGCCGTGCGTGAAGTGGGAGAGGCACGCGCGCACAAGTAGAAGCAGGCGGCTTGCAGCAGGGAAAGGGGCAGACACGAGCACTTACCACGCCATCCGGGGTCGGGAGCTTGATCTTGAGCTTCCTCTTGTAGCTAAAGTCGTCATTGAACAAGTCTGTGGCGTGAGTGGACGTGTAAGTGTGTGCGAGTGCCTGTCCAAGACACCAAGACAGCCTCCTCTCCCCCCAAATTCCGTCCTGCTTGCTTACCTGCGGTGGACCGCCCAAAGTCCTTGAAAAACATGACCACCGGCTGCGCGAGAAGCCTCTCGTAGTGCAGCCCGCCTTGTGGGTGGTGGTGGAGGGGTGCTGAGGGTGTATTGAGTGTGTGTGGAAGCAAGAAAGGACAGTGGAATTAGACAGCAAGCAAGGGAGGCATGATGATGTTGTTGCCGTCGTCGTCCTAGCCCGGAGCGAGTTGCACGGCAAGCCACGACCCACGCATCTGAGGTGGTGTGCAGAGGCAGTGGTGCATGCCAAGTGGGTCCAAGACATCGGAAAGGGACAAGCTGGCACAAGGTTAGCTAGCAGTTAGAGATTTGGTCTGATATGCCCCAAATCCGGTCACAAAAGCCACTTGTACGCTTGGAATTCACAGACATAGACCTCACCTCGTTCATTCCCACGTTTATATACAGGTCGTATACTTCTCCTCTGCCAAGCCTACAATCTGCCCTGTCAAGCCCCCCTTCTAGCCAGCATCATCATCAGCCGCGGTCATGTCGACCTCCTCCCAGATCCAGGCGCGGCAGCAAGCGCAGCGGCAGCGCCTCAATGCCACGCCCAAGAAGCTGGGCCTCTTTCAATCCTTGCTCAAGCCCGGGTGGGATTCGGCCGAGATCATCATCCCCTTCTTGCATAAGTGCCTGGCCGCGCTCCTGGCCGTGCTCCTCTACACAGCCCAGCACAACGAGGGCCATGTGCGCGTACACCTGCTCGTCATGTCCGGCTTGACCCTGGGCTTGTGGGCATCCGTCACCTGGTTTGTACGTGAGTACAGAATGGCTTTGGCCAAGGACAAGGAGGGGGGCAACCAAGGAGGGGAAGGAGCCATTCCCCCATCGTCCAGCGAGCGGAAAACTGAGATTGCTACCACTGCCAAGACTAGTGAGAGTACGAGCAAGCCGGTGCGATACACGGATTAAGTGATAGCTGTTGATTAGTCGGTGCAGAGGAGAGAGGAGCTCAGCCCCGTAGGGCCATAAAGGGAGAAGGATGTACAAATGACATTTTTTAAATGATTGAAATGAAAGACAAATGAAGGGAAGGAAAAGGAAGACAGTATTTAGCAAAGCAACAACAAAGCACAAACAAAAGCAAATTTTCAATGTGAATACATGTGATTGCATGCTTAATTTGTCTATGTATACATTCTGGTACTTTCGTTGTGACCCCATCTGCTCTCTTTCCCTTCCTCCTGCCGAAAGACGATTGATCATTTGTGTGCATTCTCATTTAATATATTGGTTGTCCTATTGTGTGTCTATTTCTTATTCATCTCCACCTCCTTTATGCACTTGGAAGGCAATTGGACAAGAACGTGGTCCTAGCCCCGGGGTCAGCTTCAAAATGAGTCAACACGACGGCCACCCGCAAGAGGCACTCGTGGGAGGCCTCTGTTACTAGCTCGGCGTCCAAGGCAGCGTTGGTGGTCCTACAATGAGAAAAAGAAAACAGGAAGGAGAGATGAGTGAGTAAGTGGAATGAAGAAGGTCAAGAGAAAGAAGGATTTGTAGGTTGGTGTTGGGTACTTACTTCATTAATAGAGTGAGAGGGCCGCTCTCGTTGGTGACGCCGTTATTCCTCAAGAAGCGGCCGATCTTCGACACTTCCTTGCGTCGGAGCAGGGCCACGTCCGCGTTTTGTGGTTGCTTCTCCTCGGCGCTTAGGGCGGGGAAAAGGTGTACTATGTGTGATTGGAAGGAGAGGAAGGGGGGGAAGACAGAGAGGCGTGAGTTTGCTATGTTATTTTCAGTCCGAAAATGACAAGCATGCGAGAAGCGTCAATAAATTGAGCATATGACGCTCCCGCGACTGTGCCAGCTTTCACTTACAGATATCCAATCCTTATGCTTTCACAACTCTATCTCTCTTTCTGTCCCTTTCTTTACTTACCCTTCTTCGACTGCCGGAAGTGGACCGTGCCATCGCTGTGCAAATCCAACGAATCGGGCCGCATCAAGCCCGCCTCGTCCACCACGTAAATCTCGCTCACTACCGAGCGTTTCTTCCCCTTGTTGCTGAGCCGTAGTCCTACTTGTCCAACCCCTGTTGTGTGTGTTTGAAGAGGGAAGGGATAAGGTGAGAGACGGGTGGAGCAAGTACCCATACAGACGTTCACCGACTGCCGACAGTCCACACCCGAGCGCAAACCCACCCCAATCGACACAAAAGAGTTGCACTTGCTTTCTATCCCTCGTGCGTACTCCCGCTCTCTCGCTTTCTCACCCTGTTTCTACTGCACGTCTCTTCCTCTTTCCTCTCCACTGTCTTTCCTCTCCTCTCACTTACCCTTATCGAAAATGTCAAGGGATAGCTGTGCTTCCCCCACTGCGCAGCCCACCGCGCGCCCACTCCCCTCCTCTACTTCCTTGCACTTGAACCCCAATGTGGTGGAGAAAGCAGGCACGTCCTCTGCATCGGTCTCGGCGGCCGCTGCCGAGGCAAGCTGGCCAAGCAAGGCGGTGGAGCTTAATAGAAGGAAGAAGAGGACCCGTCGGACAGACGCTTGAGCCCTCATCCCTCCGAGGGGAAGACAAGCCCCCGTCTGTGTATGCTCTGGGGCAGGGCCTGTGAAGGGTTGATGGTGGGTGGAGGTCGTATGAGAAGGCCTGTACACGACGATGGGGGCGGCTATGATCTGCACGCGTGGAAGATCATGGAGCGGTGGAGGGAAGCAAGCAGTCGCCACGCTCGCAGCTGTGGCGTATTTGGAGGGGGCGCCAGGGGGAGCCAGGCCGAGGGCGAGCGAGGCGTACTGTATATGTGTGTAGTGTGGAGAGATCGCTAGGCGGTGAGGGGTGCGTGAGCTGTCCACGTGGGGAGGCATGTGTCTGTCAGAGAGGGAAGGCGGGGGGACGTATGCTAGAGCCGGCAGGGAAGAGGCAAGGCAAAGGCGATGCGCAAGACGCCAACCACACACACACGCACTGCACACACACACAGGGCAGACATGTGTGTGTCTTCACTGCGCATGCCATGCACTGCGGCGTTGCTGTGCAGTCCTCACATGAAGTGCACGCAGCGGCAGTGTGGGTGATAGGGAACTTCCCTTGTGGTTCCGGTAGAGAACAAAGTATCTTTTTGAAGAGCAGCACTCTGCACGCCCCAAAGGGGGCCAAACAACCTCGAGACCAGGTGCCAAACACACGCAAGGCAAGTTCACAAGTGCACTGACAAGGGACGTTGGGGTGTGCACTTCGCAACGTCCCAACGCGCATCAACAGACAGCAAGAGACGCATCGCTTCGGATTACGTTGAGTTGCCTGCCGTTGAATTTCAAAATAGATCACGGGGTTGTAGAGAGCACGAGGGAGGAAGAAGTGATGAGGCTGCAAAGAAAGCAAGTCGTTCAAAAACCAAGAAAACTAAGAGTTATACATACGCCCGCCTTCAGAGGATTTCGTTCAGTTTGTTGTTGGGCAAGACACAATGCCCCCATTCGTACTTTCCGTGGCCGTTTCCTTTCAAATCTCTTCAGGCTGTCAAAGAGGTGCAGAGGAAGCAAAGAAGGCCTGCACTGCTGTAGGGAGGGTGACCTTGACCTCGTCCCGCCCCAAGAAATGACGGGCGGGACCCACGGCTTGTAGGAGCTGGGTGTAGCTCTCGCACGCTGTGATGGGGTCGTCCACGGCAGCCGCCTGCCGCATCTCCTCCGCAAAAGCCACCACGTCCAACAAGAGCTGTAGCTTGATCTTGTCCGAATCAGACAGGGTCGCCACTGCTGCTCCTCCTGTGCCCTCCGGCATGGCCCCCGGTGGCTTGCCCGTGCGTTGCTTCCGCTTCTTGAGCGCGTCTTCCATCTGCTCGACCGAATTCAAAAGCTCCCGGGTGGCCTCCAGGTAATGCGTCAGGACTGCCTCCAACACCTCCACTTTCCACGCTGGCGGTTGCTGTGCACAAGGGGGAACTTTGCCAGTCACGTCGGGCTCCAAGGCATGCAGCGGGTCCAGGATCTTGGTGACGTAAGGAGAGGCCCGCTCAGGGGCGCGCTTGTTGGTCATGCGGTAGGTGGCCGTGATACCCCGCACGGCCTCAAGGACCGTGACACACTGCGCCACCACGTGGACATGAATCGCCTGCCACCCGCGACGCACCAACCCTTCGAAAGGCTGCAGGGCTTCAGCGAGCCCTTCTCGGAAAATCACTTGCATCTCAGCCGTGGCCTCTGCTGCTGCCGCTGCTGCTCCTGCTGCTCCCCCCGCCTTGCCAGTGACGGTCGACGGGCCTTGTCGTTGCACGGCCTGCAGGATCTGTGTCTCCAGGTGCTTCCGCGCTGCTTCCTGGCCAAAAAGCCAGGCGTCCCAGGACACATTGACTAGCACGTCTGGGGCGTCGGCACGCACAAACTCCCGTAACTCCTTCCTTGCCCCTGCTGCTGCTGCTCCCGTTGTTGTCGTCTGCTGCTGCTCCATGTGCGCAAAGGCCTCCTCGAGCCACAAATTGAATCGGCCTACTATCTGTAGGGTCAGCTTGAACAAGCGCGAGGTCAAGGGAGGGAGGAAAACATCGGGCTCCCACAGCCCCAGTAGCGTATGCCAGACCGTTGCAAAAATGGGGTGGTGGAACTGAGCCGAGAGCGCGTCCTTCTTTCGCGTTTTAGGAAAGGCAGCAACGATGGCTTCAGACGGTGGGGGAGTAGCCCTTGATGCTGCTGTCGCTGTCGTCGTCGGACTGGCCGTCCTGCTGCCATTGTTGCCGCGTTCCTCTGCGGGGACGAGGGGGGGGCTGCCGGCTGCTTGGGCTAGGGCATGGTCAATCGAAGAAGAGACCTCGCTGAAACGCAAGTGGAAATAGACGGGCAGGTTCCATTTGCTGTGAAAGTCTTTGGTAATGGAATGAGCTTGCAACCGTGCATGGAGTGCGGCTTGGTTGCTGGGGCCGATGAGGGTGGAGAGGTCGTGGAGGAAGGCCATGGAGGTGACGTAGTTGGCATGCAAAATACTAGCGATGCCAGGGGCAAAGATAGAGCTCAAGCGAGAGCACAAGGCTTGGTGGATAGGTCGCCACACAGAGTTGCAGACCAGGTCCAATCCAGAAGGGTCGCTTCGGGAAGCTGCGACTATGAAGATGATTATTGAGGTGGATGAGGACGAGGAGGAGGAGGAGGAGGAGGAGGGGGAGGAGGAGGTGAGGAGGAGGAGGAGGCGGAGGAGGAGGAGAACCGCTTTACGCCCGAGGCGGCGGGGCGTAGTTGTGGGGAACACGATGCTGCTTTTACGGAGATGGAGGATAGTGACGAGGAGGAGGGTATTATTTAGCTAGCTAACTTTCTAGAGAGGAAAGGAGGAGGAGGAGGAGGAGGAGGAGGAGGGCAGGAGATGCGACGGAGGAACAAGTCTGGGAGGGTTGAAGCATTTGAATTTGGTGGGTGCGGTGAGGAGGAGGAGGAGGAGGAGGAGGGATGGAGGAGGAGGAGGAGGAGGAGGAGGCGGTGGAGGAGGAGGAGGAGGAGGAGGAGGGGGAGGAGGAGGTGAGGAGGAGGAGGAGGCGGAGGAGGAGGAGAACCGCTTTACGCCCGAGGCGGCGGGGCGTAGTTGTGGGGAACACGATGCTGCTTTTACGGAGATGGAGGATAGTGACGAGGAGGAGGGTATTATTTAGCTAGCTAACTTTCTAGAGAGGAAAGGAGGAGGAGGAGGAGGAGGAGGAGGAGTAAGATGCGCATTCTTCCCCCACAAGCAGGATTTGCCCAAGGTTCCGCTGTACGTGACTCATACAGGCAGCATAGATGGTGGCCAGGCCTGAGCACGAACCCCGGGACCCGCCATCGAGCCGGCCTTGAGTGAAATTTAGGTCGATGAAGGGTAGCATGAGCAAGCGGGCGGTTTGTTTCTCCGCCTCGTCCCCACGGCCCAGCACGACAAAAGCCCGTAGACAATGCCGCAGGGCGTCAATATTGACCTGGGGGGGTTCTTCCTGCGATTGATCCTTCTTTCCGCCTTGCTTCTGCTCCACAGTAGAGCCTAGGGAAATTACGAGGTTCTTCGGACAAATGACTGTGCGGAGGACGGCCGCCAAGTGTTGCAGTAGTGCCTTCTCGACCCGCAAGAGCCGCAGACCCATGCCCGAGGCTGTGGGCATGTCGTCCTCTTCCTCCGTGTCCGGAAAGCAATGCAAGTTGGCCATCAGCGTGATCCAGGCTTGGGCAAGGCGTTCCAACACCCCGCAGTGCTTCGTTAGCTCTGCCGGATCCACGGCCTCTCCCACGTCGCGGAGGGGGGTCTTTTTCTTCTGGACACCGCTGGCACTTGCTGCACCCGGCATGCCCAGCAGCATTTCCGCGTCAGCAAGCGTATGCAAAAAGCCAACACGCTTCTCGAGGATGGCCTTGCGGCTTTGCAGGTCCCCCCGTTGTTGCAACTGGGCTAACAAGGCTTGCCGCTTGCTCGCCGCAAAGTCCCGGGTCTCGTGGACGTGCGTCGCCATCTCCTCCAACGGCGCCCGAATCTCCAGCACCTCCGCCTCCACGCCCGAGAGGCGGGATGATAGATTCAGGTAATCCGCCAAATCGCGATTGATGACTTGGTAGAGCTCTTCGCGTAGGTCCCTTTGGTAGCCCCGCAAGTGATCTCGGAGGACTTCCAATGACGAGACTTCCTTCGCTGCCGTGACAAAGTTGGCCGCGTCAAACTCGCTCGCCTCAAAGTCGCTTGCCTCGAAGCAATACTTCCCGTTGCTGCTGCTGCTGCTTGTCATGGCAAGGGAAGCGGAGGACGTGGACGACGACGAGGCCATCGCTGTCTTTCTCAAGCGCTTGTGATGATGTCGATGATGAGAGCGGGCTTTCTGGCTTGGCTGGCAGGTTGCGCTCTAGCTACCTATGGCCGCTGTAAAAGAGGCCCAGTCTGTGTGTCACCTGTAATGATGATGATGGGAGAGCGTGAGACGCGTGGCAGGTGTATGCTGATGAGCTGGTCTGGCTTTTTTGGGAATGGGTTTTTTGAATGATGCTGCCCATTTCTTCCGGGTATTGGGCTGGGGGCACGTGCACGTGGTTTGAAGCATGGTAGGGGAGGAATTGACGAGAAGTAAAAGTAAATGGATCTCACGGTGGGACTCC
>AFGL01015111.1:0-11758 GCA_001614225.1 Nannochloropsis limnetica | reverse complement strand
TCTTCTCCAATTACTCATCCCCTCCCTCCCCCCCTCCCTTCCCTCCTTCTCATCCTCCCCCTCAAACGACACCTCCTTCTCACGCTCCCTTAAGTACTTCTTGCTTCGATCGGGCAAATGAGAATTATCCGGCAGCATCATCCCATACACATCGTCATTACCCTGCCCTCGTCCATTGCAGGCATGGCCGTAGGGCAACGGGGGCAGCGAAGAGGAGGAGGAGGAAGGGGGGATAAACTCCCCGTTCTCCGCCGCCACGGCGTTGCAGGACTGCTCCTCCATGAGCTTGCTTTTCATCCGGGCGTAGAAGCTCCGTGAGGCGGAGGAAGAGGCTTTGCTTAAGCATTTCCGGAGGGAGGAGATGGTGGAGGGGGAGGGTTGGCCTCCTTGCAGCAATTTGGCTAGGTCGGCATTCGACAGCAACGAGACCGGCGTCGACCCCGGCGGTAGGACGATGGATTGGGACTGGTTGACAGGCGTGGGGGGTGGGACGGGCGCGGGGCGGACCGCGGGGGTGGGGGTTGCTGTGGGTCTGCTATTGCTGCCTGCGCTTGCACTCGTCAGGAGAGATGAGGTAGATGGGGAGGAGGAGGTAGGATTGTCCTTGTCGCGGGCCATGCTTTCAAGGACAACAAGCCGTCTCCTCGTGCTACCCGCGTTTGTCTGTGTTGGGAGGGGGGCGTGGCGTGGGTGTGGGAGGGCGTGAGTGCGTGAATGCTGCAGCAACGGCACTGTGACAACGACCAAAATCCTGACAACGGCGAACACGAGGGGAGGAGGGTGAGGAATGAGGGGTGGATAGAGGGGAGGTTGTCCCTCTGGCATATCTCAAAACTCACGCCACCTTCCCCATTACACTGCAGGCCACCAGACACAAGCACAGGGTTCTCCTCTTCGTCTTGAGCGGGGTTTGCCAGGGCTGGCGCGCAAGAGAGCGGACGCAAACATCGATCAGCCTATCATAACCTCCCCCATCAAGCGGGGCGCCTTCTTCCAGACCGAGACCAGCACCCCCACCAAAAGCATGCCGCCCACAAGGATAAGACCAAGATCACCACCGTCAAGTCTGCTCTTTCTCCTCTTCTTCTTCCTCCTTACCGTCCTACTTCCTGCCTCCGCCTTCCTTTCCCTCCGTCCTTCTCCTAACTACCACCCTCGCCTTGGTCCCCTCTACGCCGCCACCGCCGGCACGGGCGTCAATGTCTTCTACTCCGAGCGCTTTCTAGAGCACAAAGCCCGGGGCTATCACCCTGAGAACCCTCTACGGGTTTCAGTACCATCCCAGATCCTTACGCACACGCCAGGGGTGCATCTTAAGACGCCCACCACCTCCTCCAAAGCTGCCTTGGCCGCTGTCCTGAGAGTGCACGACGCGGCTTACGTGGAGGAAATCAGAACCTTGTCTGCGCGGGGTGGAGGCAATATTGACGCAGATACGTTCGTGAATGGCGCGACGTACGACGTGTGTTTAATAGCAGCGGCGGCTTGGATGGATTGCGCAAGACAGACGTTAATTGGGGAGGAGGAGGAAGAGGTTGCGGCGAAGGAGCTGGTCAGTACTGCTGCAGCTGCTGGTGCGGGTTCTTCCATGCAGAAGGAGGTGGGGGGGCTTGCGGCTGCGGCGCCTGTTCGGGTTCGCGTCCGACGGCCTTCGTTCGCCTTGACCCGTCCACCGGGTCACCATGCACTAGCGGGGCAAGGGATGGGGTTTTGCATTTTTAACTTTGCTGCGATTGCCGCCCGGTATGCATTAGATGAGTTGGGGTGCCAACGAGTGGCCATCCTGGACATTGACGCTCACCATGGAAATGGGAATGAGGCCGCCGTCCGCGGACAACCCTCGATGTGCTATGCTTCGTTTCATCAACAAGATGCTTTTCCAATGACAGGGCTAGATCCAAGCGATCACGGCCCACATGGCAACCTGCTCAATGTTCCTATTCCTGCCTATAGCGACATTAAGACGTATCTTCCTCTTTTGGACGAGAAGGTGCTCCCCTTCCTCCTTGCTTTTAAACCCGACCTCGTTATTGTCTCGGCGGGGGATGATTGTTTGGTCGAGGACCCCCTAGCGCAGCTTTCGTTAGGCCCAAGGGATTTTGAGGCGGTGGGAGAGAGGTTGCTGCAGGCGTTTGGAAGGGAGAAGATTATGTTTGGGTTGGAAGGGGGTTATGAACCGGAGAATGTCGCGGCGGCGATTGTGGCAACGTTGAAGCCGTTTTTGTAGTTGTAATGTGAGGAGAAGAGAGGAGTGGTGTGGTGGAGGTGGAGGTGATAAAGTTGCTCTTGTTGCCGCCGCAGCATGTGTGTTGTTGATTTTCTTTTTATAGATTGATAGAAAAGAGTAGTTTAGACAGAAAAGGAGTGGTGTTCTGCAGGGGGAGGTGGTGGAGTTGCTCTTATTGCCGCTGCCACCGCAGCAGCAGCAGCAAAAGAAGAGCTAGAATTGTTGTTTTTGTAGATTAATATAACAGAGCAGTTAAGACAGAAAGTGTTTTTTATACCGAAGCAAATAAAGAAATCAGAACAAGTAATCAACCTCGTCGCCTCCCTGCCTACCGAGCTCTTTTCTCAAGCACCCCACCCTCCTCTCCCTCCCTCCCCCCCAGACACAGACATTTGACTAAAGCCTCATCATGGCCAGCACTCCTCCCTCCCCCTTGGAAGCGGACGCCGACCTGCCCATCTGCTGTACCTGCGGCAATGCCTATGGCCCTTCTTCCATCCCTCCCTCCACATGCAAGATCTGCAAGGACGATAGGTAAGAATTTCCGCTCGTCAGCCTTATTCCCCTCACAGCGCCTGTGCTGTTTCTTGTTCTTCTTTCGAAGTTCACGCGTCCAAACGAACATCTTTTACTCAGCGAGTGTATTTTGCATCTCCTGCGTGTGTGTTGTAATTTTCTGTCTCTCTCTACATAATCCAAATCATGTACTCATTTCGTTTCTTTTGTATGCTCAATCTCAACCATTTCAAACCAAACCAAAAACACAGGCAGTGGCTCCCAGCGACAGGCCCGCAATGGACAAGTCTCCGTGCGCTGAAGGCCGATGGTCACAAGAATGAGATCACGCAGGTGGAGACCAATGTCTACAGCATTGTCACCACCCCCAAGGTAGGGATTGGGCAGCGGTGCCTGTTGTTGCTGCACCCGGAAGGAGGAGAAGCGAATCACGGGGAAGGAGGGAACGTGTTGTGGGACTGCAGTCCGTTTTTGGACGAGGCCACCACTGAGACGGTGAAGGCGCTTGGTGGAGTGCGGCATATCGTTCTTTCGCACCCGCACTTTCTTGGCTCGTGTATCACTTGGAGCAAGGCTTTCGGAGATGCGCCTATTTACCTGCAGGCCTTTGATAAGGACTGGGTGACGCGTCCTGACGAGAGGAGTGAGGAGAAGGGGCCGCGGTATGTGTTTTGGGAGGGGGACGGCCGTTGCTTGAATACAAATCCCATGCTGCGGGTCGTGCGCCTAGGCGGTCATTTCGAGTCCTCCTCTGTGCTTCTCCAGGAGTCATCGGCGGAGGACGGGAAGGGCATCATGTTCACAGGCGATACTATCCTGCCGGTACCCCACGGGCGGTGGTGTTCGTTTATGTATAGTTTTCCTAATCTGTTGCCTTTGCCTGCTTTCATCGTGGAGGAGATCAAAGCGAAGGTGGAGAAGTTGCCTGATTTTGATCGGTTATACGGCCCTTTTCCCACTTCGTGTGTTTTGGGGAATGCAAAGGAGGCCGTGTTGGAGAGTGCGCAGCGGTATTTGGACTCGTTGGCGGGGAAATACCATGGCAAGTAAAGAAGGGGGAAAGGAGAGTGAGAGAGACATGTCAAGATATACAATAGGAAAGCGGCGCAGGAGGGAAATAAAAGACGCGGGATAGGGAGTAAAGAAGGTGAGAGAACAATGTACAAATGTGCGAGTAATTTGGTGGGAAAACTTTCAAATTTGTAAAGAGCTAAAGACAAAGAAGCAAGCAAACAACCAAGATAGCAATTCGAGTATGGATTCATGCAAAGCCTTTGATTCGTTCTTTGGTGTCTCCAACCCCATGTAAGTGCCTCACATTCCTTCTATCCTTTTATATGCATTTTCACTGTCTCAAAAACCAGGCTGACAGAACGTCATTGTACCTCTCTCCTTATTCTCCTTCTTTTCTTCCTCATGCCCCCAGGCATTCCATTGACTGTCTACTTTCTGTGATTGACATCTCCTTTTGTTATTGCTGTTTTTCTTTCCATCTTGTTTTCTACCTGAGTCTACACATGTTTGCTTGCGCCCGATATACATTCATTCTTGTTGCTGTTCTCCCTATTGCGCTCCTGTTCTGCTATTGCCGCTCCTGGTATTGCCTCTTCCTTTTTTCCTTCATTTCTGATCACTAAGCTTTTTTTCTTACTACTTTCGTTTTGCGCATCCCTAAGCGCGCGGTTTTCACCATGTACATCCGTTGCTTCTATTTCTTTCTTCA
This sequence comes from Nannochloropsis limnetica, assembly GCA_001614225.1. Classification (NCBI taxonomy): domain Eukaryota; class Eustigmatophyceae; order Eustigmatales; family Monodopsidaceae; genus Nannochloropsis; species Nannochloropsis limnetica. The sequence goes on along the minus strand of AFGL01015111.1, from coordinate 7,292 downwards.
AATCCCCTTTCCTGCCCTCCTCCTTCTCCCCTTCTTCCCTCCCTGGCTCCCTTCCCGAAATCACTAAACCTCAAAACAAAAAAGAAAAAAGAGAAAGGAACTTGTTTTTTATATGCATGCTCTCGAAATGATTCTCGATTTAATTACGGGAGAGGGAGCGCCGCAAGCCAATTGTGGCTCAAAGGCCGCGTCGGTGCCGGTGCCGCTGTCTTTACCTCAGGCGCTGCTGCTCCTGCTGCTAAAAGAAGGGCAGGCGGGCCGGACAAGGGCGTGGTGGGAGGGGTGATGGCTCTCATAGTGGGGGAAGGCGCCGTTGACGTCAACGGCGACGCCTGCTGCTGTTGTAGAGGCACTGGCTGTCAATCTCGTCATTCCCCTTAGTTGCTGGTGATAATGATGACTGGCACCATGCTGCTGCTGCTGCTGCTGCTGCTGCTGAGCTGCTGCTGCTGCTGCTGCTGCTGCTGAGACTGCTGCTGCTGCTGCTGCTGCTGCTGGACCTGCTGCTGCTGCTGCTGCTGCTGCTGACGCTCCGCTTCCTTGCTTCTCTTCAAAAAATCTTCCAATGCCAAGACCAGGTCCTTGTGCTCACGAAGTTGTCGAACGAGAGACTGTTCACGTTTGATGAAGGAGGTGCTGCTGCTGCTGCTGCTACTGCTGCTGCTACTACTGCTGCTGCTCTTCTTGGGAATGGTGGCGCGGCTGCCCAAGGCCGAGCAAGAGGCGGACTTGTACATCTGCTGCTGCTCCTGGTCCTGCTGCTCTCGGAGCTCCCGCTGTTGCTGCCGTTGTTGCTGCTGCTGCTGCTGAAGTTGGGCATTGAGACTAGTACTGCTTCCATTCCGCGACGACGACGATGCAAACGACCCCAACGACAGAGGGCGAGGTGGGGTGGAAGCTACTGAGCCACCACCACCACCACGCAGCCGCTGCTTCGACGCCAATGAGGAGGATGACGAGGACGAGGGCAATCCCTTCCCGGAGGAGGAGGAAGCAAGCATCGCCATGGCACTCGCGCTGGCACTACGAGATAAGCTCGATCGCCCTTGAGAAAGGATCGTCCCATTCTGTCGAAACTCCTCATCCTCCACCACATTGCTTAACAACAAGGATAACAACCCATCCGCCGGGAACGAAGAAGCAGAAAAGGGCGAAGACGTAGCATGCCGCACCACTGGCATCCTTCCACTATCACCATCGATCTTCACCACCAACACCCCATCCGCCAGCGTCTCACAATCCAGATAAAGCTTCAGCACCGCCGTCCGCAAAGGCTTGTTCCGCTCACTTGGCGCATAAAAAGGCAAGGGCAAGAGTTGATCTCGCTGGGCGCTACTCGTCACGAGGGGGACTTGGGAGAGCCTCGAGGGGTCCGCAGGCACCAAGGGCGAGAAATGAAAGCTATCGTAAGCCAAGACCAAGGGCGTGCGCGAGCAGACCTGCCGGGGTAATTCCAAAGGGAGGTAGACACCCGCAATCTCCTCTGCAGAAGCCAGCTGGCGCCCCTTGGCGTCCACCCAGTCAGTGGCAAAGACGATGAGGGGCCGACGGAGGACGTGCGCGAGGATGTAGATGTGCGCTGCTTCCAGATAGGCAAAGCTACCGTCCTTCTTGCCGTCCTTCTGCTGCTGCTGCGGCGACTGCGGTGATTGCGGTGATTGAGGCGCCTGCGGCTGCTGCTCCTGCTTGTCGTTGTTATTGTTCCCTGTCGTGGCTGCCAGACCGTCCACCATCATTCCGCATTCGGCTTGCTTGGCCAGCACAGCCCACTCTGCATCGAGGGCTTCCTTTCCCAACTCCACCCCATGCTTCCCCAACTCCTCCTCCCACGACTTGCGAATCAACCGCAACAAACGCTTCCCCCCCGTCGTCGCTTGCCCTGGTCCTTGTCCACCTTCCACCAGGAAAGACCGCACCGCATTTCGCAACAACAGCTTTCGGTCATGGACGCCCCAACACCCCAGGGAAGCAGCATGCGCCAGGCAATTCCCATCACTCTCCGTCCGCAACGCCACCAGCGACGCGCACTCAGGATGCCAATTAATCTTGCCGGCCTTCTCCAATTGGCGCGTGGGGCTAGGATCTAGTAAGCTCTGCAACAACGTCTTACGACTTTTGATCGAAAGATCTTCGAGGAGGGGGAAGAGGCTAAAGGTGGCATGGCACACCCCATCACCCAACACATAGGGGCCTTGCGCAGGGTCCAAAGATGTCAAGGGCCTGTTGAAGTCCTCGCTTGCCTGGGTGGAGTAATGGTGGGAAGTGGCGGGCTTGGCCAAGGCGAAACGGCACGCGCTAGGGCTGGTGGGAGGCACGTCAACCACTTGCAGCAGGGAACGCTCCAACTCAATGTGCAGGGCTTCAGTGACATCGTCTCCGCCCCGGAACGATAACGTCCGAGGCAGTCGGCGGGGTGCGGCGTGGGACGGGGTGGTTGGAGGAGGAGGGGGAGGTGTGGGGGCAGGCGTGGACGGAGATGAGGTAGTGCTGGTACTACTGCTGGTGCTACTCGTGCTGTCGGCGCGGGGGTTGGGCTTGGGTTTTTGGCCTGTTGATGGATGCGAGGGTGCGGGGGCGCGTGAGCGTGAGAGGGAAAGGCTTATGCGCCCGAGCAAAAGCACTAGCTAGGGAATTACATACCTAGACCCAAGTACGCCGCGGCCACCGTCGAAATGCGCCCCATGTTACTGTCCTTCTAACCCTAGTTCCCGTGCCTGTCGTGGGCGTGTGTGGAGGGGAGGGGAAATGCGTGAGAATGTTGCTGTCCTGCAAAACGAATCATAAAGAGAAAGAAGCAAAGGCGGATCCAGAAGAAGGGCGCGGCGGGTTTTTGACTGAAAAAGCTGTGGGTGACCCTTACCCACTATTGCCCCCCGCCTTATCCTCCTCTCGTTCAAGAGTCCCACTATCATATACAGCTACGCCACGCATCCGCAATGCACAATCATAACAAAGCACGTGTCTAAAGTCTTGTCTCTCTTTACAAAGCTGAAGAGGCCCATGCCAGCGACAAAGTGCGACGACGAAAGAGCAAAAGTGCGCGAGCCAAGGAAATCCCCCCGCGCCGCCGCGCCGCCGCCCGGGTGGCTGCCGCGTTTGCCTCCCTCCATGCCCAACAACAGACCCCACAACACACAAAAACCACATGCCTTCGACCTCTCCACAATCCCCCACCACTTTTCTGACCCCTTCTTTCCTTCCTTCTTCAAAATCCCATCACAAAATCCACAGCTAGCCTCCCCACCCACCCACCAGAGCATCAAGTCAAGCATGGCCAGCACCACCACAACGGCGGACCCTCCCTCGCCACCGGCACCCCACACCACGCCCGACCCCACGACCACGAAAAAAGCCAAAAAGGTCCAGGCCTTGCCGGCGTCCATGGTGGTGCAATTCCAGGACGCCACGGGCGAGCGCACGGGCCCTCAAATCGACTTGCCCACGGACTCGACGCCGGCCCAGTTGGAGCTGCTGATCAACGAGCTTCGGAAAGCCACCAGCCCGCCCGAAGAGCACCAAGGCAAGGTCCCTTATTCATGTTATGTCAATGAAGTGGAGGTATTGGAGAGCCTGCGGGAGACGCTGGAAGGCCAGGGAATTGCGAGCGGCGAAGCCATAATCACCATCAGCTACCAGCCCTTGGCCGTCTTTCGCGTCCGCCCCGTCGTCCGCTGCACCGACACTATGCCCGGGCATACCGAGGCGGTGATTCACGTCTCCTTTTCACCCGATGGTCGGCGCTTGGCCAGTGGGGGAGGGGATACGACTGTGCGGTTTTGGGACACGGGGACTTGCCTCCCCAAGCATACGTGCCAAGGGCACAGGCATCATGTGTTGTGCACGGCCTGGTCTCCGGATGGCTCACGGTTTGCGTCCGCGGATAAGGCGGGGGAGATTAGGTTGTGGGATCCTGCAACGGGGTTGGCGGTGGGGCAGCCTTTGAAAGGGCATAAGCAGTATGTGACGTCTTTGGCTTGGGAGCCGCTGCATTTGAACGAGGGCAAGGGGGAGAGGATGGCTTCGAGCAGTAAAGATGGGACAGTCCGCGTGTGGAATGTGCGGACTGGTGCTTGTTTGACGACGTTGGCACAACATACGACTTCGGTAGAGTGCTGTAAGTGGGGAGGGGAGGGGTTGCTGTACACGGCGTCGAGAGATCGAACCATTAAAGTGTGGGCTCTGAATGGCAAGGAGAATGGAGGGGGGTTTGGGAAGCTAATCAAGACATTGGTGGGACACGGGCATCGAGTCAACACCCTGGCGTTGAGCACTGAGTACGTCATGCGCACGGGCCCCTTTGACCACACGGGGAAGTTGGCCCATGAGGCAACCACGCCCATGGAGGCGGCTCAGGCCAAGTATACTGCCTTCTTGGAAGGGTCGGGAGGAAGGGAGAGGTTGGTGTCGGGCTCGGATGATTTTACGTTGTTTTTATGGGATCCGTTGGCGGAGGAGGGGGGGAAGAAGCCGGTGGCACGGATGACGGGGCACCAGCAGGCGGTGAATCATATTTCGTTTTCACCTGATGGGAGGTATATTGCGAGTGCGTCGTTTGATAAGAAGGTCAAGACGTGGGATGGGAAGACGGGGCGGTTTTTGTCGACGCTTGTAGGGCATGTAGGGGCTGTGTATATGGTTGCTTGGTCTCCGGATAGTCGGCTGTTGGTAAGTGCCAGTAAGGATAGTACGTTGAAGTTGTGGGATGCAGCGAAGGGGGCTAAGGCGAAGGAGACGTTGCCGGGGCATTTTGATGAGGTGTATGCGTTGGATTGGGCCCCGAATGGCGCGAGTGTGGCCTCGGGGAGCAAGGATCGGACGATCAAGATTTGGAGGGCATAAATGTGCGGGGATAAATAAATGTGCCGTGCGAGTATTTGGTGTGTTTTGTCCGGAGGGAGGAAATGCTTGATTTGTGAATAGGTGGAGGGATGGCGGGGCGGGGGAGAAGAAACTACAACCAGCCACGCACTAGCAAGAGGGCTGTGGTAGCCACTCAAAAAATGAAAAAAGGAAAGAAGCAATTGAGAAGCAAGCAAAAATCAAAACTAGCTTTTCTGTTGATTTCCTTTGCTTTACTCCTCGCTGACTGAATGGCCCTAAGTCTTTTGCCACACATGTGCACGCGTCATCTTTCCCCCCTCCCTCCTCCTCCTCTTTCTCCTCATTTACTTACTTGTACGGAATAATCTGTATCCTCCGATCCCCCCACTTCTCAAACTGCCGTTCCCGAATCGCGCGTTGTGCCTCATCGGCCGTGGCAAACCGTACCAAAAACACAGACGAGCCCATCCGCCCCCCCCCCGTCTTCTTATGCCACGCCATGCTCGGTTGCCGCATCGTCGTCTCCACCTGCCGAATCCCCTTCGGTGACAATTGAAAGTTCCGGAAGAAATAAGCCACTTCATCCACGCCCATGCCCAACGGGACATGCTGCAACTGAATGCAGCAATCGTCCAACCCTTGCTCCGACGCCACCTGCAGACGCGCCGCCTCCTCCTCCTTCAACTCCTCCACCTTCATCACCCCACCCGCCGCGTGGATCTGCCCGAACCGCACCAGCCTCTGCGCGGCCTCGCGAGAAGGCAGCTCGACCAACCAGGCATTGCTCGGGTAAACCCCCTTGAAAAGGATGGGGTCCAACGTCTTGACCTGCCCGCCTTCCAACGCAGTGGTCACGGCTGCCTTGATGTCGTCTCGGTTCGCCAGCCGAGAATTAGAAGACAGCTTCACCACGCGGCCCAGTTCACTCTTGATGTTGCTGGGGGGCGTGGTCGGGGTGGCTGCTGCGGCGGCGGCGGAAAAGGACGCGGCGCTCGTGCTGGTGGTGGGGCATGGCCGCGAAGAGGGGAGGAGGTTGTTGCTTGTGCCGAGGCCACTACTTCTCCTACGGATCAGGCCCTGCAGCAGACGGCTACCATTGCGGGTGCACGACGACGTGGACATGCTGGAAATGTTGTGCGTGTGTTGTGTGGGATTGGGGGTGAGAATTGCAAGGATACTCGCGATGCACTGATGATGGTGGCTCTGAAGAAGAAGGCGGGAGGAGCGCAAGCAAGCAAGTCGAGGGGATGCTTTGAAAGGACTCCACAAAGCCACTTGTCCGCTGTCTCTATCCCTACAACGCTGTGTCCACCCTCAGGTTGTCTGGCAATGAAATGCGTATGTGTAAACACTCCATCCATCCCACCCCTCTTTCCCATCCTCACCAAATCAGGGCGCAAGGCGAGCGGAGCGTGGCCTTCTTCGTTCTGCCTCTTTACGACGTCTTCCGCCAGCGTCTCACCATTGCCACTAAACTACCACACCACCAATAGGAGGAGAGAAGGGGCAGCAACAGCACGACGCCCGCCATGCTGTCGGCCTCCCACCCCGCGTCTCCCTTGGGCAGAGCCGGGCAGGCAGCTCTCCATTCCAAGAGCTGGGGAGCGGGAGGAGGAAGCCGCAGCAGCAGCAGTACCACTTCCAGACCTACCAATGCCAGCAGCAACTCGTCGTTCAAGGATGCCGAAGCTTGCTTCGAGGCGGAACGGGCGACTTTACTAAAAGACATGGAGGGCCTGCAAAGAATGCTCAAGCAAAAGGACACGGACCGCGCTCGACAAGCCGCCCGAGCGGCCGAGATGGAGAAGGCATTGCGATCACAAGCGCAGCTATATAAGAGCAAGTTGGACAAGGCCCTGGCAGAAAAGAAGCAGCTAGAGACAGTGGTGAACAAGCAGAAGCACGGCCATGCGTTTCAACGTGGTGGTGGTGGTGGTGCTAAAGACGAGGTCCTTGTCAAACGTCTGCAGCAGGAGCGAGAAAGAAGCGAGCAGGAGAAGGAGGAGTTGCGGTGCGCAGTCAGTAGTCTGGAAGAACGTTGCGTGCAGTTGGAGGAAGAGAAGGCGGAGGTGGAGAAGGAGGCGCAGGAATGCTTGGATCGAGCGGGGAGGGAGATTGAAGAGTTAAGGGCACGAGAGGAGGAGCTGAAGCAGTGGCTGGAGACGACGGGGTCGGAAAGGGCAGCAATGGTAGCGTTGCTGCGGAATGGGAGTCAGCAGTGTCGAGCTGTTTTGGCGGCTGCAGAGTTAGGAGGGGGGGTAGGAGGAGGGAAGGAAGGGAAGGTAGGTGGTGGGGTAGTGGGAGTGGGGAATGGTACGTCTTTGGCGACGGTGGCGCAACGGAGGGTGCATTTAGAGAAGGTCAAGAGTCTGCAAAAGGAGTTTGGGGAAATGTTGGGGAGGTTGGAACGGATACCGAGTTTTGCGGTCGATGCCCCCTTGTCGCCGAAGCAGTATCATCATCATTATCAT
>AFGL01014950.1:0-10753 GCA_001614225.1 Nannochloropsis limnetica | reverse complement strand
AGGCGAGGAGGATGAGGACGGGAAGGAGGGGGAATGTGTATGATGCGGAGGAAGAGAAGTGGGAGGAGGAGTTTAAGCGGAAGAAGGCCGCGGAGAAGGAGAAAGAGGCGGGGGGACAGGCAGGGCCAAGCCCGGAGGAGCAGAAGTTGTTGGTGGAAGAGGCGGAGATCCGTGCGAGGGTGGGAGGGTTAAGGAGGGAGGCTGTTGCTGTGTTTGAGGCTTTGGTGTCGTTAGCTAAGCAGGTGCCAGCCGTTGCGCATCTTTCGATCCCGGAAGCGCTTCCTGCTTTGACGCCCTTGCTTCGTTCTCGCTTATTGGAGAAGGAGGCATACGAGGCATTGAGAGCGTTGGCCGGCTCGGTGGAAAGCAACATCCAGCCCATTGCATGGGACCTGGCTGCGGCGGTGCGGTTGGTGGTGGTGGCGGGGGAGGGCGACCTCAAGGTGTTCCGCAAGCTGGCCGATGTCCTGGCACGCGTCATTGATTATCTCACTGCGTTCTGCTCGCATGTCTACAAGGAACGGTTGAGCGGCCCGACCTTCTCCCTACTCTTCCCCGTCATCCGCGCTGTGCTCACTGATGCCTGCCCGGGTCTGAATATGGGGGAGTCCTATGGAGAGGCCTTGTCTATCCTGGCAGCACATGCAGACTTCGGGCAGCTCTCCTCCACCCCTCCCTTGGACGTCGGCCCGAGCGAAGCTGAGACCTTGCGGCCGTTGCGCAAGCCTATGACGGAGGTGATTCTTTATGTCTTGAAGGCACACCCGCGCTCGGAACCCGCCCCTGGGGGGAGTCTGATTTCCTTGTTGATGGGGCCGGCGTTGTCTGTTGGAGAGTGGGCGCCGCTGCTGGGGAATGAGGGGTTGCTCTCGAGGGAGGCTTCTGTGAGACTGGCGGTGTTGGAGGCGATCGAGGCAGTGGCAGGCGCTGGGGGGAAGGCATCCCTGACGGGGAATCCCCTTGTGGAATCGAGGTTGTGGCTGGCGAAGCATGATGAGGACGAGGAGGTGGCCGAGGCCGGGGAGAGGGTGTGGGAGGCTCGCGGGGCTGATTTGTCTGGGATGTATTCGGCACCCTTGCTTGTGTTGTTGGGGCATGAGACCGCGCGGGTCCGAGCGGCGGCGGGGAGGGCGATGGCGGCGGCGGTGGTGGAGTTGCCTGACACGGCGACGGCGACATTGACAAGACTGTTGGATTTGTTCAAGGTGAATGAAGCAAGCACGGAAGAGGCGGAGCGCCCGAGGGGAGAGGCTTATTTCTTGGCGCCTTTGGGAGGGGAGGAGGCATCGGCGGAGGAGAAAGCGACGAAGGAGCAGGAGAAGGCAGGGGCGCGAGGAGGGGTGGCAAAGGCGTTGGAGGAGATGGGGAAGCGAAGTGCGTTGGCGCCCGAAGGGCCGGATAAGCACTTGGAGATTGTTTTCCCTTTCTTGTTGAGGTTTGGGGTGGTTGATCCGTGTGATGGGGTGAGGCAGCAGATGGTGAGTGCGGGAATGGCGTTGATTGATGCTTATGGTGCCTCGCAAGCCACAGCATTGCTCCCCATCTTTGAAGGGGTGCTCGAGACCCCGGCCGCGCGAGGGGAGGACGTGCGAGCGTTCGATTGGCGCCGAGAGGGGACAGTAGTCTTGATGGGCTCCACCGCTCGTCATCTCGACAATACTGACCCTAAAATCTTGTCAATCATGGACCGTTTACTCGATGCCCTTTCCACTCCCTCCGGACCTGTACAACGAGCCGTAGCCCTGTGCATGGTCCCCCTAATGCCCGCCTGCAAGAGCCAAGCAGGAGAATACGCAGCCAAGCTTCTAAACGCTGCGTTGAAGGGGGACGATTACGGCACCCGTCGAGGGGCAGCCTATGGGATCTCGGCCTTGGTAAAGGGGTTGGGGATTGCTTCTCTCAAGCAACACGGCATCATGTCCGCCTTGGAACAAGCCGCTGCCTCTTCCTCCCCCGCCGCCAAGCAAGGCGCTCTCTTCTGCTTCGAATGCCTATGCGATCGCCTCAAGCTCCTCTTCGAGCCCTACGTCATCGTCATCCTCCCCCTCCTCCTCCGCTGCTTCTCTGACTCCTCCGACCACGTCCGAGACGCTGCCTCCCTAGCCGCCAAGGCCATAATGGGCAACCTCTCCCCTCACGGTGTCAAGCTCGTCCTCCCCACCATCCTCAAAGCCCTAGACGACTCCGCCTGGCGCAGCAAAGCCGCGGCCCTCTCCCTCCTGGGTGCCATGGCTTACTGCGCGCCTAAACAGCTCTCGAGTTGCCTCCCTCAGATCGTGCCTCGCATGACTGAGGCCTTTGGTGACACCCACCCCAAGGTCCGTGAGTCGGGTAAAACCGCCTTAGGGGATATTGGGAAAGTGATCCGCAACCCCGAAATCCGCAAGCTTTCTCCTCTCTTGCTCTCGGCGTTGTATGACCCGGCCAAGCACACCAAGGACGCGCTTGATGGATTGTTAGCCTGTGAATTCATGCATTCCGTCGATGCCCCCTCCCTCGCCCTCCTCATCCCCATCGTCCAACGTGGCCTCAAAGACCGCGCCGCCGAGTTAAAACGCAAAGCCTCCCTCATCACCGGTAATATGTGCTCCATGATCTCCGACGCCCGTGACCTCGTCCCCTACCTCCCCGCCCTCCTTCCCGGCCTGAAAGGCGCCTTGGTCGACCCCATTCCTGACGTCCGCGCCACCACGGCCCGGGCGCTTGGGAGCTTGATGCGTGGGATGGGGGAGGAATCGCTCTTTGATTTAGTCCCTTGGTTGGTGCAAACCCTCAAGACGGATGCCTCCTCCGTTGAGCGTTCTGGGGGGGCTCAAGGCCTGGCGCAGGTCCTTGTCTCCTTGGGCGACATCCGCGTGCGGGCTGTTTTGACTGATCTATTGGCACTCAAGGGCCACCCACGCTACTCCGTTCGAGAGGGTGTGCTGTGGGTGCTCTCCTTCCTCCCTCCTGCCTTGGGGCAGGGTTTCACGCCCTATCTCAAAGATACTTTGCCTGTGATTCTGGCAGGTTTGACGGACGAGACGGAGTCGGTGCGAGAGGTGGCCTTGCAGGCAGGGCAGGTGCTTGTATCCACTCACGGGAAGCATCATGCTGATGAGCTGTTGCCTTCTTTGGAGGCGGGTCTGTTTGATGACAGCTGGCGGATTCGTCAGTCTTCGGTGCAGTTGCTGGGTGATTTGCTCTATACGATTGGTGGGACTAAGGCTGTGGGGCTGGCGTTGGATGATGCTGGCGACGACGATGCCGGTGGACGAGGGGTCTCGAGGGCGGAGCTTGCGATCAATTCCGTGCTTGGCCCGAAAAGGCGAGCGAAGATTTTGGCGTCGCTGTATGTCATTCGGTCGGATACCTCGGCGGTGGTCCGGCAGTCGGCCTTGCAGGTGTGGAAGACGGTGGTGAGTAATACCCCCCGTGTGTTGCGTGAGGTGCTGCCTACATTAATTGAGATCTTGATTGGTGCGTTGGCGAGCAATAATCTGGATAAGCGCACGGTGGGTGGCCGGGCGTTGGGGGACATTGTGCGGAAGCTGGGTGATCAGATCTTGCCGGAGATTGTCCCTCATTTGAGGAGGGAGTTGGTGGTGGGGGATACGAATATGAGGCAGGGGGTGTGTTTGGGCTTGGCCGAGATCATGGACTGTGCACAGAAGAAGCAGATCGAAGATTTTGCGTCTACTCTGGTGGAGGCTATTATTGATGCGTTGACCGACCCGGCGGCCTCGGTGCGAGAGCAGGCAGGACAGGCTTTCTTGGCCTTCCATCGTATTTTGGGGGGCGATGCGATTTCGAAGGTGGTCCCTCCCATGCTTGTCAGGTTGGACGAGGAGCAGAAGTTGGCGGCGGCGTCGGAGGAGGGGGAGGAGGAGGGTGAGGGTATGCAGAGGCAGGGACGGGCGTTGCTGGGTGTCAGGGAGCTTCTGCGGGCGCGTCCGAGGGAGGTGTTGGGGTATCTGTTGCCGAAGTTGACCAAGCCGCCTGTTTCGATTAGTCATGCTCGGACTTTGGAGGCCGTGGCGGAGGTGACTGGCACGACGTTGCACTTCCATGCCTCTATCTTGCTGCCCTTGTTGGTGGGGCAGATGGTGATTGCTGAGGGGGAGGCAGGGAAGGAGGGTGGGGACGAGGGGGAGGGGGACGAGGGGGAGGCGAGGCGGTTGGTGGCGTTGCAGTCGTGCACGCGCACGATTGTCACGTCGGTGGAGAGCAATGGATTGCAGCATTTAGTGGTGGATCTGACGAAGCTCCTCGAGGCTTCTGATGCTGCTACTCGTCGATGGGGTACGTGGGCAGTTGCTGCTCTTGCGAAGGGTACCAGTGCGGATCTCCGTCCTCAAGCGCCGATTCTGCTCAAGTTTTTGTTGCCTTTGATGAATGACCCCCAGGAAGCTGTGTGGATGCCGGCGGTACAGGCGCTAAAGACGCTGTTGGACAGGTTGGGGGTGGATGAGGCGTTGAGCCATTTGGATTTCATGCGGAACGTGGTGGCGTCTGTGGTGAGTGATGCCCGTCGTCGCAAGGGAGGAGTGGGCGACGCAGCCTTTGCTTTGCCGGGGCTCAATGTCGCTGGGGGGCTTGATCCGTTCTTGCCTGTGTATACCCAGGGGCTGTTGCAGGGGACGCCGAACCAGAAGGAGGTGGCTGCGTCGTGGATGGGCGAGTTGCTGGACCTGTTGACGCCCACGGCCTTGCGGCCTTACATCGCCAAGGTGGTGGGTCCGCTCATTCGAATTGCCTCCGACAAGACCTTTTCCCCGGCCATCAAATGCGCAATCCTCAACACCATGACCTTGCTCTTGGAGAAGGGCGGCGTGGCCTTGCGAGGGCTGGCACCTCAGCTGCAAACGACATTCACCAAGGCCCTGAACGACACTCACCAGAACGTCCGCGACCGCGCCGCCAAGGGGCTCGGCCGCCTTGTCCCTCTCTCGACGCGCATCGACCCTCTTGTCACAGAGCTCGTCACCGGCGCCGTCTCTTCCCCCGCAGGGCTGGATGTGCAAACTGCCATGCTCAAGGCCTTGGGACAGGTGCTGGGCGCGGCGGGAGATAAGGTCTCGGCGCCTGTGGTGGGGAAGGCAGTTGATCAGCTTGCTGGTCTGTTGGGACACCAAGAAGAGGCTCTGCGAAAGGCAGCAGCAGGAGCGGTGGGGCGCGTGGTGGCTTTGCTACCGGACGATGCTGTAGAAGGGCCCTTGCGCAAGGAGTTGTTGGCGAGGGAGGGAGGGAGCAAGTGGCCCTCGGCGCAAGGACGGGCGTTGGCCTTGGGAGCGACGTTGAAGAGTGGGTTGCGGGAAGCCAAGCTGGTGCCGTTTTTGGGGGAGATGGTCAAGGTGCTCAAGGCGGACGTGGGCACGGCGGGCGCAGCGGCGTCGTCGGACCAGGGGCCTGTGCGGGACGCGGCGTTGCATGCGTTGGCAAGGCTGGTGGTGTATGCGCACAATCAGGCGACGCCCGAGCAAGTCGCGGGTTTTGTGGCTAACGTGGTGCCGGAAATGACGGCGGCACTCAGTGACATGTCCTCGGAAGTCCGCAAGGCCGCGGCGGGGCTGATCAAGACCAATGCTAAGGCCCAGCCGGCGGCGTTGCGTCCTCATTTGGTCACGGTCATTCCGCCGTTGTTGGAGGGAGTGAAGGACATGGACATTCGTGTTAAGTACGTGTCGGAACGGGCCTTGTTGTATGCCTTGGAGATTCACTCGCGCTCCGAGACCTTGGGGGAATTTGTGGCCCAAGCGCCCATGGAACCTGCCAAGTTTGTCCGGGACTATGCCAAGCGAATTTTGGTAAGGCTCAAGGCGGATTCAGACGACGAGAAGGAGGATGGGGATGACGAGTAAGGGTGGCGTGGGGTAGTAGTAAGTAGGTGATTAGTGAATTTTAGTAGGGAGGAGCATAGCATTGGGATTAAAAAACAACAAAAAAGAAATGAAAAGCAAAGCGCAAAGTAATGGATGCGAAGAAGGAAAAATACGGCTGTTGGCTGGGAGAAAAAACCTCCCTCTTGTGCTGTTGCCGGAAACGCTTGAAGTTTGGGTTTTGAGTTTTTGATTTCGAATAGGGGTCCGCGGCGCGTGCTCTCGGACAGGGACGAGATGTCAAAGATTCACCCCAGGGAACCAGCCAGTAACCTTTGCACACGCCCTGATATGTCTTTATGTCTTTGCATACAGTGATTTTGACTTACTTTCCAATCGAAAGGGGGCGAAAACTCACCCTATGACCTCCTCTGTCGTGTGTGTCGCTCGTCCCTAGTCCCTATCAAGGACCGGCAAGGACCGACATCGCTTTTGGTTCCCCATACAGGACTGAGCAGAAAGTGGTGCTGTTGCTTCTTGGCACGCGTGTTTATTCGAAGTCTATATACTTACGGCTTGAGTGAGTGCTTTGCATGTGTATGGCTTGCCTCGTCTTTGTTGTTACCATGCCTGACTCGCGTCCCCGCGTTGCACATGACGACGAGGCTTGCATCCCTCTGTCTCGCCTCCCCTCTCTCCCTCCGGCGGGCAGACACGCGCACGGGCACGTTGCCTCCGGTTCCTTGCCTGCCTTCGTTCTAACGCCTTACATCACTACACACACAGGCTTGTAAAGGCAGCCCGGTCCGGAGTGCGACGTCGTGAGACCACGAAGATGTCTTTCCTCAGCACTTCCCCGCGTGGCAAGAAGGCCCTCGAAAGCAAGGCGGATGCCTTTGGATGCAGCATGCGCGATGCCCAGAGGTAAGTGGACAAGAAGGAAGCACGGCACGTGGGACTTGATTGGAGTGTGTATGTACTCGGGTGTCTGTCTCCTGGTGTGCGTGCGCGTGTGGGTGGGGGTGCCAGGGTGCCTCTCCGTCTGCCTGCCAGGGCAAGCCCGTTGCCTTTGCACGCGTGTCTTCATTCATTAAGCCCATCGGTCATTGTCCGTGCTCGTGCTCTTGCTTATTTTACCTGGGTTCTCAAGTCGCTTCTCCGGCACTTGCGGCCCCACGCCACCAACCCCTTCGCGTTCTGCGCATGCTCTGGTCTCCTTCCTCACCCCGCACCCCCCTACCCCCCATCTAACCCTCCCCTCCCTCTCCTCCTCTTCCTCTCACCCCACCCCCCACAGCTACAAAATGGACCTCCTCATCACGCAACTCACCGAGACCGTCCGCGACAAGGACGCCGTCATCAGTACCATGCAAGCGGAAGCCGACTCCCTGCGTGCCTCCCTCGCCCAGATGCGCGCCCAAGACGCTCTCAAGTCCCCCCGCAACCGCAAGGTCGTCGCTCTCTCCTACGAAGTCGAGGCGGACGGTGTCCTCTCCCGTGCGCGTGTCGGACGCCATGCCTCTGTCGCGACTACCCAGGTGTTGAATGCTTTCCCGGTGGAGAGCACGGACGAGCTGGCTTGCAAGATGATCGAGATGTTCCGCAAGCCCTTGGACAAGATTGATTACCTGCACTCGGCCCGCTTTGCCCAAGATTTGATGCAGCTCTGCACGCGGGTGAAGCCTATTTATGAGGCGGAACCCCGGTGCTTGGCGTTGGATGGGCCTACGTATGTGTTTGGTGACATTCATGGGAACTTGGAGGACTTGAACTTTTTTGCGGATCACCTGTGGAAGCTCGGGACGCAGCTGACGGCGGGGAAGTTTTTGTTTTTGGGGGATTATGTGGATAGGGGGATGAATGGGCTGGAGTGTGTGGCGTACCTGTTTGCGTTGAAGATCTCCTCGCCGACGAAGTTGTTTATGTTGCGGGGGAATCATGAGACGCGGGATGTGAATGGGTGGGAGGACCACTATGGGGATAAGTCGTTCCTGCGTCAGTGCAAGGCCCGGTTTGGATGTGATTTGGGGGAGCAGGTCTGGGAGGCGATTAACCAGGTGTTTGATCGGTTGCCTTTGGCAGGAGTGATTGACAATGACATTTTTTGCGTGCATGGTGGTCTGCCGCGCCCGACCAAGGGACACGAGGTCGCGACACGGGTCGAGGATTTGTTGGCTGTTCCGCGGGTGGCAGGCATCTCGCCTGTGTATGATCATGAGTCGAGGGCGTCGCAGCAGTTGGCGTCGGATTGTATCTGGTCCGACCCGGCGTTGGCGGACATGGAGCAGGGGAGGGAATTGAATGAGTTGGGGTTCGGGGAGAGCCTGAGGGGGGGGGGCGCGGTGTGTTTTGGGAATCGTGCGGTGGATAACTTTTTGACGGTCAACGAATTTTCGTATATTGTCCGGGCGCACGAGGCGCATGCGGAGGGGGTGGGGTTGAGTAAGGGGGCGCGGGTGTTTACGGTGTTTTCGACGAGCAAGGACCATGGGCAGGGGACGGGGGCGGTGGCTGGGTGTATCTTGGTGGACAACGATGCGATTCGTGTGATCAATCGCTCGGCCAAGTATAAGAATAAGTTTGTGCATCGACGACAGAGCGCGACGGCGGCGGGGGTGGCGCCTACGCATGTGGAGAAGGCGATCCGGTTGGGCTTGGTGTTGAACGTCCCTCACGAGCCCTTGGACAGGGTGGTGCCCCGATTGGTCCTGCAGCAGCAGCAGCTGCTGCTGCAGCAGCAGCAGCAGCAGGTGATGGCGACGACGACGATGACGACGGTCAGCAGCATCAGCAGTATTAGCAGCAACGGTGGGGTGGTGCTGGCGGATGCGACGGCGACGTTTGCCGCTATGGCTTTGCAGCGGGAGCGAACTCATTCGTTTTCGAGCGAGGAAGGGGGATCGGGGGAGGAGGAGGAGGAGGATGACGATGACGACATGGAGAGTGAGCAGCCTTAGAGAAGCGCAGAGGCGAGAGGCGAGAGATAGAGGACTCAAAGGAAGCAAGCTGAAAGAGAATCGGCTTGGGCATGTAGATTTTCATAGAGAGGGGAGTAGTAGCAGAGCAGACGTACGGCACACACCCCCTTCATCAACCACCAGTATTTGTCTCAATAAGAAGAGTCATTATTACATCACGCACCCACAGCCACCCATGACTAGCCAGCAGCAGCAATGAGCGCAACGAAAGCAAACAGACAGCCAGTTTTGTAGAGTTAAGGATTAGGGAAACAGAGAGGAAAGACGCGGGAAAGAGAGAGAAGAAGAAATGAAAGACATTGGCTGAAAAAAAAATAGGAGGGGAAAGAAGAATGTGTCATGACAAATGTGTGAACAGATTGGGAAATTGTGTGTGCAGCGTTTTTGACAAGCGGGCTAATTTTGAGGCAGTACAGTAGGAGTGGAAGCCCAGCCGCAGCAACAAATGAAATTATAAAGAATTAAAAAAATAGAGTGACACAACGAATGGGGATAAAATTGTGCCTTTGCGATTTCGTTGCATTGTGTGGGGTTTTGTGTTTTCTAAAATAAAGTGTGAGAAAAGAGGAACGCAGGTTATGGAGCTCGTGGGTCGAAACCTCCCACCCTTTTCTAAGGGGAGTGAGTTTTTCCTCCGTTGTTTTCCACGCCTGTGATTGCGGTTTCTGCTCCTGTGCCTTCTCCTTGACCTCCACAACGTCCTGCTAGTCCCAAAAGTCCTCCTTGCTCCAGCCTTCTGTGTTACAAAAGCAAAAACAAAAGTTTTGCATGGGCCGCCGGTGGAAGCCCTACCACGCCGCATCCTCTCCTCCTGATTTCGAAATGCTCCTTGACTTTTGGTGGTCGCTCCACGCATGCTGCGTAAGGCGGAGACTCCGCGCTTGGCCCGCACCACCTCCTCAGAGTCCTTGTGGTGGTGCCGTGGTTCATTCATTCTATTGTTGTCTCATGGCCTTTTCATCCCATCCCCGAACAGAGGCCTCTTCAACGTTCGAAAGGAAAGACCGCTGCTTGCTGACGACGACCAGATCAGTGCAAGAATGCGTCTGCTACCCCGCCCAAGACACCGCCGGGACCAGCGCGAGCATGCACACATCCATTTCCTTCTGTCGGCCCTGGTGCTGGTGCTAGCCTGCTCCTGCCAAGGCTGGCTTCTCCCTCGCCCTGCCCTAACGCCTTCGGCCGTGCGAAGACGGAGCGTCGGGGCTTGGTTTGCCCCGCAGCACCAGCAGATTGCTGCTCGAGTGACGAGCAAGGTATGCATGATATGTGTGTGGTGAGCCTGTGTGTTGTGGACAAGCCCTGCGGGTGCAAATGTCTTCTTCCCATCCCTCCCTCTCTCACTCTATTCCTCCCCTCCCCGCACAAAACTCGCATCACATACGACACAGTCACGAACTGTCGGCCGCAGCTGCTCCACGCGATTGTACCTTTGGAAAGGCTGGGGCTTGGGTGGCGGGAATAACTCGACGGCATCGGCACGGCAGCCGCAGCGAGCCGAGGAGGACGAGGAGGAGGACGAGGACGATGGTGACTCCCAGGACTTGCTAGGCGAAGCAGGTGAAGACGAGGATGCCATCATTATTGAGGGCGTGGATGATGATGACGACGATGACAATCTTCGGAACAACGACGAGGACAGCGACGACGAAGAGGTGGAGGACGTGCGTGCCGCAGTGGCGGCCATCCGAAATGCCGCTGCTGCCGCCATCGCTTCGGGGGCAACCGACGACGTTGATCGCCCCGCGTCTTCTTCTTCTTCCTCCTCCTCCTCCTACTCCTCCTTCGCTCCCTCCACCTCCTCCTCCACCTCCACGACCCAGCCCCTGACTGCCACTACCACCCCGCTCAACGGTGGGAGCAGCAGCAGCAGCAGCAGCAGCAGTGGCAGCAGCAGCAGCAGCAGCAGCAGCAGAATGAGAATCGCGGAACAATGAATAGTAACAAGATTATGACAGCACACTTTTTTTTCTGAGG
>AFGL01014848.1:0-15361 GCA_001614225.1 Nannochloropsis limnetica | reverse complement strand
GGAGGAAGGGGTGGAGGAAGAGGAGGAGGGCTGGGAAGACATTTTGTAAGTGGTAGCTGTAGGTCAGA
The DNA here is from genome assembly GCA_001614225.1 of Nannochloropsis limnetica. Lineage (NCBI taxonomy): Eukaryota > Eustigmatophyceae > Eustigmatales > Monodopsidaceae > Nannochloropsis > Nannochloropsis limnetica. Next base: position 15,293 of record AFGL01014848.1, on the reverse strand, counting down.
AGGGGAGGGGAGTCACCCAGAGAGAAGGAGAAGAACACAAACGATTGTGCAGCAAGACATGAACAGACGACCAGCCTCGAGCACAAAGCACACATTGTGACAAAGCCAAAGACAAATGCACATAAAGCAAAAGAATCAAAAAAATGTGGGCAGTCGACTGACACGTTTAATCAAAAGAAATGCGTGCGTGTATTGCTTTGCCGATAGTTTCTTCAAGTAAGTAATAAGTTTGCTTTCCCACTTAGAATTTAAGGTAGACGCACGCGCACACAAACTTCTTGCGTAACTGCCTGTTCAAGCAAACCCACGCATACACACAACACAAAACACATAGCACAAACATAACGCACATAAGAAAAACAACAATTCCAGAGAATTTTAGGCGAGCGGATGGCAGGACATTGCCACTCGACGCAAGTAGATTCACTATTCAGGCGGCCCCAACTCATACTGGCCACGCTCGGACTACTGCAGGTTTGTCAATACTAAATATTTCCCCGTGTATTTCCGCCCCAAATTCGATGGTCGACTGCAGGTTGGCAGTCAAAACAACACACATATAATATATCGACGATAACCAAAGCTCGACGCTTTGAAGTCGGCGATCTAACAAGGTCGCACCAACTTACGAGCTCTCTAGGTCTACGAGGCCCATGCCATTCTGTGTGAGCGATGTAAAGGTGGAAGGAAGGAAAGGGTGGGATGAGTTTATTGTGCAATGATGTGTAAGCGACTATGCAGGAAATAGCGACAGGAATATTGCCGACACCTAACCACTATCGGGAAGCGCATAGCATTTCAGACACTCAGCCAAAATAAATTTCACTTACCCAGATGATGCTGCCGACGCTGAAGCCCTTGGACCCATGGCACGTGCCCTGGCCCTGGAAAAAGATAGACTCGTCCTCGGGCTCGACGTTATAGACAGGGCAGTAGCAAGTCGTATTGGCCCCGTTAAATGCGGGGCGGTCGAAGCAACCCGCGGTGCAGCAATTCGTATATTGGCCGGACGTGCACGTATTGGTGTTGCCACTATCATACTGTTGCGGCCACGTAAATGCGTTCCATGTAGAAATCAGGTCAAACGCGCTCTCGTAAATGGTGGGCTTGGGCTTTGCGTTGTATTGGGGGCAGGCGGGCGCTGTGTTGGGGTTCTCCACGCACGAAAGGTCCGTGCAGACAGTGTTTTGCGACCGGGCTGCCTGGCTGAGCAAGAGGTTCTGGGCCGACAAGTTGATGGCGTCCTCCCCGGTCGGGTTGGGCTGGCCGTAGCAGCCGCACTCAGCAAGGGGTGGGTACGTGTCGGTCGAGACAATGCGGCACATGGCAAACTCGCAAAGTGCGTAGGAACCGACGCAAGCGATCCCAACCGGTACGTATTCTGCAAGGTTCCCCGATTGCGGGTACGCGTCGTAGAGGCTGGCTAGCTGTTGCCAGGAAGTAAACCCGTCGGGGATATCCACGCTGGTTTCGCACTTGTTCTCGCCCTTGACCAGGACCAAGGTCGCGGGGGCATGCGCAAAGCAGGAACCGAGCCGTAAAGTGCTCTCAGAGTTGGCGAAATTGCCCGTCGTGGCGATGGAAAGCCGCTCCGGGGCGCACTTGTCCACGTTCATGCGAAGCGTCAGCTTTTGTGTCTTGCCCACGGCCAGCGAAGGCACTTGCCAGACGAACCGCGCGGGATCCGACTGGGGGTTCTTCTGCAGGCCTGGGCCCTTTCGGACGGTGGCGCTCGGCGGAATTTTGACGATGATTTCGTAGTTCTTCAGCGTTTCGGAGCCGGCGTTGGTCACCTCAACTTTATAGGTCAAGGTACGGCCGCGGGTCACCACGGGCTTGGCATCCACGTCCAAAATGACCACCGGGCATGTCTGTGCGACTGCGAGGCAGGAAGCGTAGAGAAGCCCCAGGGCCGCGGAGAGGACGGTGGAGCGCTTGATCATGGTTGGGTGGAGCTTTGGTTTGGGTTTGGTGGTCTGTCTTGTGCATAGGTTGGGGAAAGAATGAGGAAAGGCAAGTGAGCAGAGGGATGGATGAGAGAGGGCATGCGATTGGGAGGTCTGATGTGTACAGGCTAGTGCTTGGAAGGGGCTGCAAGAGGGGGTGGCCAAGTCTCCGTTCTGCGCATGCGGAGCTGACTCCGACGCACTGCGCCGGAGATGTGTTTTGGGAGCCATCCACCACGAGACCGTAGACAAGACGCAAGCCCTCAAGCCCGGTCGCTCTGCATCCGCGTCTAGGGCAGCGCACGTGTGGTTGTTTGTTGATGAGGTCGTGCTGTGGATGGGCCCGAAGATGGCGGCAGGAGGACATACACCTTTCGTCGTGTGCACACGCCGCCTTGCACATCGAATTAAAGACGGGGCTCGACACCACCGCTGCTGATTTGCCGCTTCCTGTACGTAGCAGTGCTGTCCTGCTTGTTTGGCTTCCGCGCTCGCACACAAGGGGAGAAATGAGCGGTGAAGCACAGGGCAACCAGCCACACACACAGTCCCAAAAAATGGAGGAAGAAGAAGAAGCAACAAGCAAAACAAAAACACAAGCATTTGCACTGTCAATCCCAAACGAGCAAACGCGCCTCTCCGGGCTCCGACGTCGGAGCACGGAGCATCTTTGGGAGATGGTCCTCAACGAGCTTTCTCAACGAGCTTTTCCCAACCGCCAGTCAGCCGTTTCAAGACAATCCCCCTTCTTTTTTTTTCCTACACTCACTACGACTTTTGTGCTGCGATCATAGCCGCAATGTCGCGAGCGAAAGGGGAGAGATAAGACGAGCGACCTACAACTTACTACCAGAAATAAACCGCGCTTGTTCTCTGACCGCACACCACACGCATGCTCGTGCTCCCCATGCAGAAGGGGTGAGGAGGTTTTCGAAGATGCTGAGAAAGAAATAGAACGATTAAAAAAGAAAAACTTCCCAGCCATGATCCACATCGCTATTGCGGAGCTATCATTCCTCCTTCTATATGCATCTTTTGTTGTACAGTCGGTTACCCCTGCTTTGGCTTCTGACCCCCGCCTCCCCCTCCCCTTCCTCCTCCCCCTCGGAAAGCCTCCGCCACCCAGTTCCACAACCACAGCAAAGGCCAAAGCACACAAAACATAGGCCACGCAACCATCCTCGCCAGAGGCAAAAGAAACAACCGCTGCCACCTCCACACCCCCACAATTTCCTGATAACTCTTCGGCGGGAAGGCATCTACCCCAAAACTCAAATCCTCCCACGTCCGACTAAACACCCCACACCTCTTGCCAAGTCCCACCATGATAGTAGTTATCAGCCGACTAACCTTCTCGGGGCCCAAATGCCCAAAATTCGATTTGTTGGCATCAAAGGCGAGGTCGTGCAAGGCATGCAAATCGGGGAGACGTTCCACGTTGTACTTACTGAAAGGGTGTTCAATGTCAGCGTGCATGGCGTCGATAAGGACCTCGACGTCTTCAGCCCCGGAATTGAACCCTTCGCCCGTGGGGGGAATGACGGAGTGCGCGGCATCTGAGGGAGGGAGGGAAGGGAGAGAAGGGGAGTGGTGTGAGTAAAGTAAGTAGTTTTCACTTCGTTCTTATTTAGGACACACACAAACACACACACACACTCGTGCATGCACTCTACGCAAAAAGCAGCACAGCATCAACCTACGCAACCCCCTTCCCCTCCTCCTCTTCCTCCCCACTCTCAACCCTCCTCTTATGCATCATACGTACCACCCAACAACACCCCCCACTCCCCCAAGTTCAACCGGCTCACTTTCACAATCGCCCCTCGAAAGCTCTTCCTCCCAAAATACAACCCCAAATCCTCCTCCGTCAAAAACGGGGCCGCCAACGGCGCCTTCTCCGTGACATACGCCCGTAGTCCCGCCATTCGCTCAGAGGTCGCTTCCGTGGCGAGGAGCAGCTCGCGCGTCTGGTCTGGGAGACCATCCTTAATGCCTATGGCGAGCACCCACACGTCTCCCTCGATGATTGAGACATAAATCCCACTCATCACATAATGATTCTCCGGCTTCAAGTAAGGAGCCAAGGCCCCCGCACCGGGCTTGGAGAAGAGCAGGCGGAACTGGACCCCCCAAGGAGTGACTTGACTCTTGAAGCCCTCCACGTGGTTCTCGGCAAACGCTCGCACTTCACTCCAGACCCCATCGCATGCCAACACCCTTGCCACCCCTCCCTCCACCGTTACTTCCTCATAAGTCCGCGCCACGTCCGGGTCGATCACTGGCTGCTTCACGTCAAAGACCAAGCGGCGTTCGAGCAAATCCAAGGACTTGAGACGATGCCCCCACTTGATTTCAATCCGCCCTTTGAAATGCTTCCGGACTTCCTCATACAACATCTCATTGATCGTGCTCCGCGTCGTCCCCACCACCAAGCCCGACGGCACCTCAGCCACATTATACCTGCCCATGTAAATCTTCCAAGCATCAACCATCACGCCGCGCTTGCGCAAGGCAATAGCCATGTCGGGCCTGGCCCGGTCCAACGCGCGGGCTCCGCGAGGGTTGACGCCAATGGGGTAGCTCTCGTGCAGGTCCGTGGTCAGGCCATCCCGGGCTTCGTAGATGGTCACCTGTTTTGTGAGTTAGGTCGTGAGTGGGTAAGGGAGGGTTAGGAGGAGGCGCAACAAGGAGGGAGGGCAGGGCAGGGGGAGGGCGTGGGCCATGTTGCTGCAGCCTCGTTTCGGCGAGAGTGTGGAGACCTGACCCTCAACGACAACAAAACCCCTGCCCCTATCTTCTAGTAGTTGCGTGTGATGCCACCTTTTTAGGCATGCATGCCTTACCTGGAGGGCATCGATTTCTTGCACCAGGAGGATGGCTGCTAGCAAACCCACGGGGCCACCGCCGATGATGATAAAGCGCTTATTTTCCCGATCAAGTTTCATGCCTGTCGTGAGCTCCTGCTCCTTCGTTGCCGTCATGGCGTGCGTTTGGGTGGGTGTGTGCTCTGTGTTGTGTGTTGTGCGGGGGGCAAGGAAGGGGTGTGGAGCGCGTGAGTGACAAGCAGTGGCAATGAAGTTTGATCAATGAGGCGTGCCGTTTATTATTTGGGGGAGGAGGAGACGCCGCTTGGCCTGTGTCCAAGCCCGCTTCACACGCACGCACGCACTCACACACCCCTCGCCCCTCTATTTAAATACCCACACCACAAGACACACCCTCGTCCACCCGCATTCGGTACCATGGCTTTCCTCTTCCCGTCCCGGCTATTGACCTCGCTGCTTCTCTGCCTCTTGATGGTGGCATTTTGGAGCAGCACCCTTGCCTTTGTCCCTCCTTGCCCAAGCAGTAGCAGCAGCAGCAGCAGCCGTCATGCCAAGGCCGCCACGACGCGCATGATGGCAGAGCGGTTCTACAACAAATGGAGCCGGGCGGATTTCGTGCTCAAGAGCGCCTTGGCTGCGGTACGTTCGTGGCGGGTGGCAAGAGAGAGGGAGGAGGAAACGAAAGTGGATGGGGGGACCGAAAAAGGGAGCGAGGGCACCTGCAGCGCACATGGCATCAACCATCTCATCCCCACATCCCTCCTTTCTCCACCTTCTCTACAGGCGGCAGTCATCCCCGTCGTCAAAGGTGGGGCCATGGCTCGTGATGCCCAGGCTGCGGCGCGCTTAGTGGAGCCCACCAAGTACGTACGAGGGGTGGAAGGAAGAGAGGAGAAAGGAAGGGAGGAAGAAATAGCAAGGGAAGATAGGCACTCCCCGTAGCGGAGCAGAACAAATAACAACCCAACGTAAATCCTTATACTCTTCTTTCCTTCCCCTCCTCCCCCCTAAAAAAACAAAACAGCAAACGTGTCACCGACGAGGAGGAGGGAAAAGACGGCCCCCTCGCCTTCTCCTCTGCCCAGGGCGTGCCCCTGCGTTTCCCCCTTCACAAAAGCCAAGAGCAAGCCATCTCCGAGCTCCAAGAAGTGGTTGCCCGCGTCGGTGGCCGCTTGACCAAGGCCCGTGGCGGCGCCCAAAGCAATGTGCTTCGGGCCGCGTTCCAGTCAAAGGAGGATTTGCACTTCCGCTTTGGGGGGGAGGGAGGCAGCAGTGGCTACAGCCGGGTGCTGCAGGCGAGCGTGGGGAACGGGGTGGATGATATGCGGTTGATGAATGCTTTGGCGGATGGATTGGCGTCGAAGGGGTGGTTGGCGGCTGGCTTTCCGCTGTCTTGTGATCCTGCGATGGGCCAGTATTATTCATAAATGTGTTGGTAGCAAGCGGTAGTGGTGTTATGTGGGGTAAAGGCAAGCAAGCAATGGAAATGGACGACGTAAAAAGAAAAAAACTGAATTAGATACATGATGACTTTTGGCTTGCTTTTTGCTTATACTGCTTTCGCAAATCAATAAATAAATCGACTCGTGGCACATTCACCATGGCCAACCTCCCCACTTTTTGCCATACCCGGACCAGGCTCGCTCTCCTTCATTCACCTTTACCACCAACAACCACTGACCACACGCACAGGACAGAATCCTTGGCCTGCACTCAAGCGCGAGGAGGACGAGTTACGTGTATTAGTGCCAGCACGGTGCTAGCCTAGCTGTCACCGCAATCCTTCCTTGTCCCCGCCTTCACGCACCATCATCATCCACCACACAGACAGACCAAACAATGCCGCCACGACTAAAACCACGACCATCACTACCGCTGCGTCCACCTTCCTTCCTGGCCACTGCCCTCCTCCTCCTCTCCGTCCTCTTGTCTGCGGAGGCCTTTTTACAGCCGCTTCTAGGGAGCAGAAGAGGATGCTTGCTGCCCAGCCGCCATCCTCATCGCCATCTCCTTCTCAACGCCGCTCGAGCGTCCTTGCCACCTGGTGTGGCGGTACCGGAGCATCTCGCCTTGGTCCTGGATGGGAATGGACGCTGGGCGCAGCAACGTGGGCTGCCGCGTGGCGCAGGGCATGTGGAGGGGACGAAGCGTGCATCGGAAATTCTCAAGACGTGCCAGGTGAGAATCAGGGAGGGGAGTGGGGTTGGGAGAGGGTCCGCAGGCTAGGAAGAGAATATCTATGTCAGATGAGAAACAGGGAGGGGGTAGGGTCGGGATAGGTCCGCGGCCTAGGAAAAGAATGAGGGCTTACTTTGCAAATGACACGTAGAACTAATTTGGTCTACTACAATCACATACGCTAACCCACTCTCACAGGACTTGGGCGTTCGCACCGTGACTTTGTACTGCTTGAGCACGGAGAATTGGAGCAGGCCAGCAGCCGAGGTGGCCATCATTTTGGCCTGCGTTGAGAGCTCCCTCCGGAGCAACCTGAATTACGCTCACAAGAACCGCATCCGCCTTGTCGTGATTGGGCAGATGCACCGACTCCCTCCCAGCCTGCAGGCCTTAGTAACCCGGGCCGAGGCAGAGACGGCTGGCTACACTCAGGAGGATGGAATGACGGTGTGCTTGGCGTTGAGTTATGGCGGGCGAGATGACATTGTCCAGGCGTGCCTGGCCTTGGCCAGTCAGGCAGCCACGGGCGAGATCCAGCCGGAGGAGATCAACGAAGCTTTGTTTGAGTCACGACTGTCCACGCATCAGAAAGGCGTTTTTCGTCCGCCGGACCTGGTGATACGCACATCTGGCGAGCAGCGGTGGAGCAACTTCATGTTGTTTGAATGTGCTTACTCTGAGTTCTATGTCTCGGAGGCCTTGTGGCCTGACTTTCGGGAAGGAAACCTGCTGGCGGCCTTGGAAAGCTACGGGCGACGTCGCCGGCGGTTTGGCGGGGTGACGGAAAGCAAGCCAGTAGCTGCAACAGTAACAGAGCAAGAAAGTGGGAAAGTGGAGGCGAGGAAGAATGGAATATAAAGCGGTGTTATCGAAATCCGCAAACCTGTATGTTAACATATAATTTGTAAACTTAGGAAACGCAAAACAGCCGGTAAAGTAAAGAACAAAGCACTGTCTCGTATGTACCGTTGTTTCATCTTTCCCCCTCTTCCTTCTTCTCCCCCTCATTGCGCTGTTTTACTTATTTCACAATATTTGGACCGCGCGAGTTCATCCCCGCCTTATTCTCATTCCCACAACTTTACACACATAATATATATTATTTGGCCATCGACGCCTCCCCGCCTCTCTCCTTCATCCTCACTTATCATTTCCCAACCTACCGACATCAGGTCCTGGTCGATCGATTTAGGGGAAATGCATGCAGCGCGCATTCTTGTCCGAAGGTTTCATTGGGTTCCTAGAGGCTTCGGAAGGGAATTGTGCTAAGAAGACTGAAATGGGGACCGTTTGGCCTGATTTCTTACACGGCGTGTTGATGAGCGCTCGGATGACTTCTCCTTTTCCGCCCTGACCGTGATTATCTAGTTATATTTCACAATATTTAACCCGCAAGTCCCCAACAACTTTACACACATAATATATATATTACTTGGCCATCGATGCCTCCCCCGGCTCTCTCCTTTATCCTCATTCACCATTTCCCAACCTACCCGCCGCTTCCACCGCCACTCCTCCTGGCCCCCGCGCCTCTTCTTCGTCGTACTTTGGCACCCCCCCAACCCCTGGCAGCACCTTGACGGCAGGCAGGCCGTGCCACTGCGTGTGCGAAGGCAGCTCCTCGGACCGCAGGACCAGCGACATGGAGCTCAAGGCGCAGTGGTCCCCCAGTACAGCGCCCAACAGCACCACCGAGTCCGAACCCAGGCTGCAAAAGTCGCCCACTTTGACGGGCCCCGTTGTCCGCACGCGATCTTGAAACAAGTGCGCCTGCAAGGAGGCCGTGCGTTCCATGTTACAATAATCGCCAACGGTGCAAAGATCGGGCTCGCAAAAGTACGGAAACTCTAGATAGGCTCGGCGCCCCATCTTCACGCCCATGGCCTGGTTCACGAGCTGCATCCACACTGTTCCGCTAATCAAGGGGTAAGTGTAGGTGTGCAACAGGTTCTCTTCGATGCGCTCTACAAACTCGGTTCGCCACACATAAGTCCCGTACAGTGGGTAGGCCCCGGCGCGATACCGGCCAATGACAATCCACTTCCAAAAGAGAGTCAGGACGGCCGCCACCACGGCTTCCCCAATAACGAACAGCGGCAGCGTCAGCAAGTATGTCACGAGGCTCGTACGGCTGTTGTCCCCGTTGTAGCACCAAGTCATGGTCACGTACAGCAGCGCAAAGCACGTCGCCAACGAGAGATGTAGCAGAAGGAAGCCCGCGCCCTCCACCACATAGCGTACAAACACCATCCAGCTTGGCGGATTGTATGTGCTCTTGGCTTGACGCGAGAGCTCGGCCCGCTTTTGTATCCGAAAGGGTGGACAGCCAAGCAAAGTCTCCCCGGGGGCCGCTGTCACGCCCGTGGCCTGTGAGGGTGGCAGTGTCAGGACTCCGACCAGCACGTCGTGGGGTAAGTGAGTGCCCCCTTCCACGACAGAATTGTTACCCACAAAGGTCCGATCTCCGATTGACACCGAATGTTGCGTCACCACCCCATTTTCCACGTGCGGCATGCCCAGCATCACGTCGTCCGCCACAAAAACTTGGTTCCCCAGCGTCAGGCGCTCCGCACACACGTTCTCAAATGCCGAGATTTCTGCGTGGTGCCCCATGCGCGCGCCCATGAGCCGATACCAAAGCGGCAAGTACAGAGACCCACGAAGCTGCTTGGTGTATACGGCCAGGGAATGCATCAGATTGTCCACCGCCCAGCGTCGGAAGAAGGTCCAGGACGTCAGTGGGTAGATAGTCGCCTCCCGCAGTCCGCCCAGCAAGAGAAGCCGCTTCAGTCCTGCCACCAGGCACGTGCTAGCTAGAAACAGACCAATTTGCAAGACCATCGAAAGCCAAATCACATGCAATAATGTCGTTCCCGCCTCGTGCCGGCGTGTGACCACGGGATCGTCTTCTGTCACCGACGGAACCGGCGCTGCGCGAAGGAGATAGAGAAAGGGCACCAAAAAGACCGCTTCCATAACCTTTTCCAGCACGCTCCATGTAATCTGCAAGGTCCCGACCACTGCACTGGTGCCCGTTGCCGCTGAGCCGATATCTTGACGAAAGTCCACAAACGCAATCGGCGCCCCTGCCCAAATCTGACGAGACGGCACGTGGGTGGCCGATGGCACGAGGGACAAGGCTTCAATCTTGCAGTGGTCGCCCAGGTAGACGTCTGGCTGGACCATGGCCCGAACGCCCAGCGTCACGCCTTGACCCAGCGTGACTTTGCGCAGCTTCAGGTAGTTGCCTTCAATGCTCACGGCGCTCACATTGGCCTGACAGTTGAGACTACAGCCGTCCCCAATCGTCACCAGGTCGTACCCCTCCAGATTGCCCTGCAAATAGACTCCGCGCCCAATGCGTGCACCCATAGCCCAGTGATACCAGGCCGCCAAGGGCGTGCCCTCCAGCGACGCCATATAAAACAGCCGAAACACACTATCCAGGCACTGCACGAACCAGAAACGCAGGTGATACGATTGCCACAGAGGATAGTCGCCCTCCCGAACGCGCCCAAGCACCAGCCACTTAGTCGCCACCAACACTAGAAACGCCAGCGGAATGAGGGCAATTGAAACGCCCGCGAGCAGCGCCAGCAGCTTGAGCGTGGGCAAGTCCTTGTAGTTAAAGTATAGGAGATACATGCTGAGGCCATTCAGTCCCATGTAGGCCGCCACGAGGTACATAGCAGCCAGCTGGACCATGTCGGCGAGGATCGTCGTGGACGAGCGTGGGATGTAAAAAGAAGGTGAAGCCGGCAGGTGCCCCTCTAACTCCAACGCGTCAATGCGATCGCCAGTGGGCTTAGCCGTGTAGGGCGCATCTCTCTCCTTATTAAGTGCTGTCGTCGCCGCTGCCGCTGTATCCAAAGACTCGAGGACGTCCGCAAGTGCTCCCACCGTGCTGTGACTGTACACGTCCCGGGCAGCCACGGCGGGATACTGGCGTCGAAGCTTGGTGACCAGCATGGAGACTAGCAGTGAGTTGCCACCGAGGTCGAAGAAGTCCGCATCCGTGGCCTTGGGACTCGTCAGCGTCTTGGCAGGCAGGCCCAGGACTTGCTCAAATGCTCCTGTCACCGCGCGCCGATGCTCATTGTGCTCTTCGATCAGTGCGTCGCCGCAGGCGCTAGCTGCAGCAACGCCACCACCGGTCCCAAGAGCGCGCGACAACGACCTCGTCAAGCTTTTGCTAAACGCTCGGCGGGAGGCAGGACGTAGAACTTGAGGCAGGCGGCGTCGGTCAAGCTTCCCCGAGGGCAAGGTCGGAAAGGCAAGCATCGGCTCGATGTGCGAAGGAATCATGAACACTGGCAGCTTCTCCCGCATGGCTTGCATCACCGCGGCCGTGTCCAAGGACAAGGTGCCCTTATCTCCAGCAAGCACCACAAACGCCACCAGCTGCTTCATCGTCCCGGGACCTTGCTGCTGCACGTCCACCACAGCGCTTTGAATCCCTGCTAATCCGCACAGCACAGCTTCAATCTCGCTCGGTTCCACGCGGTAGCCGCGGATCTTGACTTGGGCATCCGTCCGGCCATTGTACTCAATTTCGCCCATGGTATTGCGAGCTAGGGAAATGCGCGCCAAATCGCCACTCTGGTACAGAGGATAGTTGTCTGACTTGCCGGGCCGGAAAGGATCAGGCTTGAACACGCTCCGGGTTTTGTCCGGTAGATTCAGGTAACCCACGCGGGAGACCGAGACGCCGCCAATGACCAGCTCGCCGAGCGCCCCGGGAGGCAGCAGGTTTAGATGTTCGTCCAGGACGTAGCACTGGTAATTGGGCAACGGCCTGCCGATGGTGACACGATGCACGGAATTGGCGGAAGCAGCTGTATCGCCATACTCCTTGTAGGTGGCAATGACGGTGGCCTCGGTAGGACCGTATGTGTTGAAGAACTGGCGCCCGTTCGTCGCCCAGCGCGCCATGAGCTCCTTGGAGCACGCCTCCCCGCCCGTGATGATAAGCCGCACTTTTGGGAGTAGCTGCGCTTGCCCGTCATCGCCGTCTCGACCATCCTCGACCGCCCCCAAGGTCGCTAGAAGCGTTGGGACAGTCGAAAGACACGTCACGCTCAGCACTTCCAAATAACGCGGAAAGTCGGGGCCCGAGCGCATCAGCTCCTTGGTGCCCACCACCAGCGCCGCGCCATTATGCAAAGCCATCCAGATCTCCTCCACCGAGGCATCAAAGGAAGTAGAAAAGCCTTGTAGGACCCGGTCTGAGGGTCGCATCGCGTAAATGTGCGCTTCGGCCTGGATGAGGTTGAGTGCGTTGGCATGGCTAATCTGCACGCCCTTGGGTCTGCCCGTGGAGCCCGAGGTGTAGATGACATAGCACGGCGCCTCGATAGCGTTAGGCATCGTGAGAGGAGAAGGACGTGTTGTATGTTCTTGGGCTAGAGCTACCAAATGCTTGGGGTCGTCCAACAGCACAAGGCGGAAGGGTCGTTGTGGCGACGCCGTCTTGCCCTGAACCCGCAGAGCCAAAGCTTGCGTCGTCACCAGCGCCACGGCCCCCGAGTCCTCGAGCATAAACTGAATGCGGTCATCAGGGTAGTCGGTATCAATCGAGACATAGGCGCCGCCAGCCTTCAGCACTCCGAGCATCGCCACGTAGAAGGCCACAGACCGCTCCAGGAAGATGCCTACAATGTCTTGGTTTTGGACGCCCTGCCGTCGCAGGTGATGGGCGAGACGATTGGCTTGCCGCTCCAGTTCCCCGTAAGTAACTTCGTACACACGTGTGGGATAGTGATCGATGTCGCTTTCGGCTTCAGAGACAGGACCCACCACTGCGAGGCGGCTCGGGGCTTCGTCAACGCGTGCCTCAAATAGCTCGTGGATGCCTTGCCGGGCTGGGAGGAACAGCGTCTCAGTCTGATTCCACTCTCCAACCATCCGCTCCATGTCCAGAGGGCTCACGACCGGCACCAAGTCTTGCCGCACCGACATGTCTTGCCGAGCATGGGCCAGCAACGTCTCCCAGCAGCGCATCATGGCTTCCATCATGGCACTCGAAAAGAGGCGTTCGTTGTAGAGGAGGGTGAAGAAGTGGTCTTGCTCAAGGATCAGGCAGACGTCCGCTAGGGTGGGAGGAGGCGGCGACATAAAGGACAGCTGCGGCCATTCTCGGGGTGGGGAAAGAAGCACATGGTCTCGCACTACAAAGGCTTGGGTGCTCAGGTCGCCGTCGTCGGTGGCGGGGGCGGCGGCGGAGGCGAAGGAATCCAGGGGCGCACGGTCGCGCAGGAGGGCGTGGATCTGCCTAGCAGCTTCGACAATGGAGACCTCTAGTCCTGCAATCCCGTGCAAGGGCACGCCCACCCAGGCTCCGTCGTCCAGGACCATGGCCAGCTCGATCTCGGGCTCCCGCATGTAGCGCTTCATCAGGAGGCCGTACAACGCCAGCAGGGTCGCTTGCTTCCGCCCCAGATGGTCGTCATTGTGGGAGGTGGTTTCGTCGGCTTTCTTGTCCTTGGCATCGTCGTCGTGCTCAATGTAGTCCAGAAGAGGCCACGCCAAAGCCGAGCGGACCACACCAGGCACGTACTCTTGCTCCTCTGCCTTGGCCGCCCGGTCATAGTCGGTGGACAGCTTCTCGCAGACAATCTGGCCGAGCAGGTTGCCCAGGAGGGCCATGGCTTGCACTTTGGGCGGGTGTGGCTCAAGGAACGTGAGGCGTCGAAGGGGATGGCGCTGGCGTTTGGGCTGTGGCATGGCATGGAGGAAGGGGGTGGGTAGGGAAAGTGAGGGAGAGGGCGTGTGGAAGCACATGCAGCAGAGTGGAATGGGAGAGAGGGCAAGTAGATGCGGTGATGCATCTATCACTAAAACCGCCGCGTTGCACCGTGCGCTGGACCACAATCGAGCCGTCGTGTTTGTCAGCACGCTGTGGCTGTCGTCGTGTACGGGAGGTTTGGCGTTGCATTGGGCAGTTGTCGACCGTTACTGATGAAGCTCGACGAACGGGGGCACCCATGTTTGAATGAGACGCGAGGACATGCCCCAACAATGTGCCCTGTGCACGCCTCTTTGACCTCAGGGATGCGTGTCTATGTGTGCTGTGCCTTGTCTTGCCTGAACTACCCCAAAGTTGTCCTTGCAAGAAGCCCCAAGTGGCTGTGTTGTCCAATCACCATGCAAAACGCTCTCGTCTCTCCCACGACCCAATCGTCATCTCTCAATCTCAACCCCTTGTCCGCCCACCCACCACCCACTACACTACGAGACAGGGCACGCATCTCACCACGACATGTCCATGGACTCCATCGAGAAAAAAGTGGCCGAGCTCTCCATCGTTACGAGCGGGACGCCCATGGCCGACCGCGGCGTCATCCACCCCGGGATTGTCAGCATTCGAGGTAAGGAGGAGAGCAAGGCAAGGCAATGCAGGCACAGGGTTCGATGGAGCATGCGCGAGAGGAGCACGCGAGCTATGCGCGGGGCGATGAAGAGATAAAAGGAAAGGCGGAAGGCTCCACGGGGGGAACGACGAGGTGGAGAGGGCGGCGGCAAGGCGCGCACACTTTGCATGGTGCATAAAGGGGGGCGCCGCGGACGCAAGAAAAAGAATTGGCGACTGGCCAAAGTCAGCGACTTAAATAAAGCTTGATCCACTCATCTTCCGTTACCCATGTATACATCCCCATCTCTAGTGTTGGCGGCCAGGGGCATCAAGTCTCTGGAAATCCTGGGTAAGCCCGACACCTACGTGGTGGTGCGGTACGGCGGCGAGGAGCACAGGACCAAAGAGGTGGACGATTGCGAAGACCCCGTCTACGAGGACGACTGGGTGTCGACTGTGGGCATGGCTGTGAACGAGTTTGTGGAGGTGTCGATCATGGAGAAGTATACCGTGCAGGACAAGGAGCTGGCCAGCCTTCGATGTACGTAGGCGTGTGTGTGTGTGTGTGTGTGTGTGTGTGTGATGTGTGTGTGTGTGTGTGTGTGTGTGTGTCTTTGTGAGTGTGTGTGTGTGTTGTGTGTGAGTGTGTGTGTGTGTGTGCGTGTGTGTGTGTGTGTGTGTGTGTGTGTCTGCGTGTGTGTACGTGTCTTTCTCATTTAGACCCGGAGTTTTTTGGACTTCTTCCAAGTTGCGTTCTGCTTTTGCTCTCTATTCCTTTTTCCCTCCCTCATCTTTATGCTCCATCAACAATTCACCCTCCCTCCCTCCTTCCTTCCTTCCTCCCGTCCCGACCACCCACTACAGTCCCCGCGGACTCCTTCGCACACAACATTTTGGAAGAATCCTGGTTCGAATTGGAACGCGACGGGGAGGAGTATGGGGAGATCTGTATCGCCGCGCGCTTCACCCCCATCGTCTGCAGTAATATGGGAA
>AFGL01014613.1:0-13657 GCA_001614225.1 Nannochloropsis limnetica | reverse complement strand
GTGTGGCAAGATAGCTCTAGCTCTTCATTTGTTGAAAACCTCATTTCTTTTATTTTTATTCTTTGCACAAAAACAGCCTTTATCCTCCTTTGCTTGCTAATTACACACAAACGTACATGGCCCTTGATTCCTCCTTCATTTTTGTACACCCCACTAGGTAACTTCCTAAACTTGCAACGTCATCATATACACACCCAACTCATTACAACTCCTTTTTCAGTTGTAGATAATGCTGCGGCGGGTTTGGTGCGGGGCTCTCCCTGCTTGAATCCGTGCTGTGGTAGCTGTAACCCCTCTCCTCCATCACCTCCGCAATGCCCTCTTCCAACGCCTGCAGCACACTCGCCGCTGTCTCTCCCTTCTCTTCTCCCTCGCCATTGACCCCTGTTGCGACCCCCGTAACGAGAAACACCATCCCTTCCTCAAACAAAACGTCTGCAATCAAGTCCACCCGCAGGGCCTCCAGCGCATTCTTCAGCCCGTTCGCACAGGCTTCACACTTCATCCCCCGCACGCTATATTGAAGCATTACAGGCCGTGGTACATTTAATCCATGCAACGAAGAAGGCGATGACAAAGGCGCCGCCAATTTCAAACCCCCGCGGTTGAGGCGACGGACTAACACTGGAGCACTGGCCAGGGCCACAGCCACCAACCAGGTGGGGAGAGAGCGGAAAGGGTTCTTGTGCAACCGAACGTCGTACGCAACCGTCTTGTAAGCCAGGCTGGAAAAGGTCAAACATAAAAACAGCGGCCGGAAACGATCCAACACCGCAAAGCCCGCGCAGCCAACAGAGATGGAGTTGAGTAGCAGCTGGACGACACAACACGATGAACTAAGGAGGCCTCCCACGGTCGCCGCAAGCAACTCCACCAAACGTGCCTTGCTCACACGACCCTTCCGCAGCAAGACAACAGCCAACGCCAGCACGCCCACCATGGCTGTGGCCGCCGTTGCTCTGGTGACCCGCATAGGTGTCAGGGAAGAACGCCGCCGCAGCTCTGCCTGTATGGTGCTTGGGCCTTGAGTAGCCACTTCTCCTTTCGGCGTCGCCTGCAAAGCGAAGCTGTGGAATTATGTTGGGGAAGACAAACGCGTGATGAGTACGACCGCGATCCCTGTGTGACAATGGAGACACACTAGATGGGAGGGGTAGGGCTGTTCCGCTCGTCGGGCAATTCTGTTTGGTGCCATCGTCCCCGCATTACCACCCTGCTTCCCACCTCCGGACAGCCCCAAACACGGGCATCATTTACGCCTGCTCCTGAACTCTTACCTGTTGCTGCCAGGCTCTGCAGAGGTGAGCAGGGACGCCGAGGTCAGGCCACAAGCCGAGGCAGAGGAGGAGGAGGGATGAGGGGACTTCTTGCTTGATGAGCTTCGGCTCGCCCCAAGCGGACCGGCCACGGCGCCGCCCCCAGGCGGATGATTCGTAGTAGACAAAAAGCTACTGATGCGCGGCTTGGTCATGGCGTGTCTTGGATTGTGGCCTGTGTGTTGTGTGCAGTCACAGTCCAATAAGTCGTGGCATCATCGCAAGCAAAAAAACGTCTCCTCCCGGGCCATCGCTCGTCTCCCTCATCACCGACGCGAGCAAGACTGACGCCCACACCCACGTTTTCTTACTTCCCAAAACCCCTACCTAAAGCACAGGGAGAATGGCCCTGCGGACGCTCAACAAGGAGGAGCGGGTGTGCCTACTGGGCCTTGTGGCGCTTTCCCTGCCCGTCCACGACCAAGCCTTGGGAGAGTTCAACACCGCTCTCCTCCGACAAATTTCGTCTCTTCTGGGCCTAAAGGAGCAGCATTGGCAAGCCCTCCAGCCCTTGCTGCATTCGGAAGGCAACGACCTGGAGATCCGGCAGACGCAGCTCCAGGCCTTTCTGAAGCCCTTCATGGTGGTGGTGCAGGGGGAAGAGAGCAGGCCCACTCTAGCACCAGTAGCAGAAGCAGCAGCAGGAGGAGGAGCCGGGGGGGAGCTTTTGGAACCCCACGACCCATCTCTACCGCAACGACAAGCCGAGCAGCAAGTGGACAAGGCAATACGCGAAGAGGCGGAGGCCCGACAGGCGCGGCGACGGTACTTGATCCTGCGGGATTTGCTGGTCCATTTGGCTTGCTTGTCTATGTACGATGCACGCACTCGCCGGGTCATGGTCCGAATGGCCTTGGATGCCTTGGGAGTGGAGTGGCACGACATGGCTTGCATTGAGGCATTGACAGCCTCGCACTTGCACGAGATTTGGGAAGCGTCGCAAGCGAAGGACAAGGTGCACAAGGGCTTGCGGTATGCCAAAATTACGGCTGCGGCGTTGGGGGGTGGCGCGTTATTGGCGTTGACGGGTGGACTGGCAGCTCCTGCGATTGGGGTTGGTTTGAGCGCTTTAAGCGCCACGGGGGCTATGGTGGCCGGGTTTACCACTACTGCCAGTGTTGCTACGCTTTTTGGAGCATCGGGCGCGGGTCTTGTTGGATTTAAAATGAAGCGGCGGACCGCTGCTCTTGACCAATTTGAGTTTCGGCATGTGGAGCGGAGCGAGGAGGAGGAGGACAGTGATTTGGGGAGGATGGCCATTTGCATCTGTATTTCCGGGTGGTTGCTCAACGATGAGAGCGAGTATGACACCCCTTTTGGCGTGGAGCCGCGGAACTCGGACGTGGCGGCCCGCTTGCGTTTGTTTTATTCGAGGTACAACCCTGATAATGTCAAGTATGCCGCAATTTTGGCGACCGAATTCAAGGGTCGGGAGGACGATCTAGAGCGGGAGTGTCTGCATAAGTATGGGGCGAGTCCTTTTGACAGCTATGATAGTTGGAGTACGAATGGGGGTGGCAGCAGCAGCAACAGCAGCAGCAGTGTGGCGGTGCCCAAGGCCAAGAATCTGTATAAAGACGTGTCAGAAGCGGAGAAGGAGGAGGTATTCCGTCTCATTGCTTCCTACGACAAGGACCCCGCGAGCAGCAGCACCGACACCGATACCAACGGCGATTCAGGTTCCAGCATCGACGCCCGCAGGGCACGGCTGACCAAGAAGAAGAGCGCCAGCAGTAGCAGCAGCAGCAGCAGCATCGGAGGCGGTGTGCTGAACCGCACCACGAGTCGAGACGAGGATGGGCAGTTGGAGGCAGAGGTGCGGCGTATCGTGGGCCTGCAGCTCAAGTCTCCTCCTCCTCCTCCTGCCCGTCGGCCACAACCAGCAGCAAAGGTCGAGGAGGCCCCGTCCCACAGCATCGATGGAGAAGAGGGCGAGGAGGAGGGAACGGAGGAAAGCGCGCTGCTGCTGGGAGATGTTCGCCGGCAACCGGGGGGGCGACAGGAGAGCAGCAGTGGAGAGAGCCGGGAAAGCAACCCACCGCGGTTGGACAGCGAGACGTCAGAAACCTTGCTCGAGCTGGTGGCAGAGGATAGCGGAGAGGTCGTCCCTCCCTGGTGGTTGGAGACTTTTCCGTACCTGGAAACGTTTACGTTGCGATGGGAGTCCAAGGCCCTCTTTAACTTGGGTTCGAGCGTCATGGAGATTGTGGCTTCCCTAGGCCAGCAGGCGGCTTTGGAGGTCCTGACGTTCACAGCGGCAGCCACGCTCGTCTCGGCTCTGGCTTGGCCTATTACTCTTTTGCAAGCGGCAGATATGATTGATAGTACCTGGACGATGGCCTGCGAAAAGGCGGATCGGGCGGGCCAGCTCTTGGCGCAGGTGTTGATGAAGAAGGAGCATGGCCACCGGCCTGTTGTCTTGGTAGGGTTCAGTATGGGGGCGCGTGTGATTATGTCTTGTTTGTTGGAGCTGGCGAAGGTACAGAAGGCATGGGAGGTGGACGAGTTGAAGCGAAGGGAGCAACGCGCCACTACGTCGAGCTTTGCATCTCGGGCCTCGTCGTCGTCGTCGTCGTCGTCGTCATCCTCCCCGTCGACAACAGCACAGGCACAGGGCGCTTCCAAAAGACCTGTCACCGTCGCGGACTTGGGCAGCCCCGCCTCTGGGTTGGTGCACACGGTGGTGTTGATGGGCGCTCCGATCTCCTGCAGCGAGTCCAGCTGGCGGAGGGCCCGCGGCGTGGTGGCGGACAGGGTTGTGAACTGCTACTCACGCAAGGATTGGGTGCTCAAGATCATGTACAGGTACCAGAAGCTCGTGACCAATGCTGCGGGCATCGCACCCGTCAATGTCGCGGGTGTGGAGAATGTGGACGTTACGGATGTGGTGCCGGGCCATCAGCACTATGCCACAAAAATCAAGGACATCCTGGTGCTGGTCGGCCTCGACGACTCCTTCTGCGACGTGCCCTCTGGGGGGGCGGGCAAGAGGGAGGAGGCGATGGCACGTCGGCGGGAGGCGGATTCCGAGATTGTGGCGAATGCAGCTCGGGCGGAGCAAGGGGAGGAGAAGGAGGAAGAGGAAGGGAACGAGCGGCAGCAAGCGGGTAGGAATGGTGCAGCAGACGAAGGGGCGGCTGCCGCCAGGGGGGGAGGAAGTGGGATGCGCCGTGAGTCGTGGACCGATAATGCACAGACAATTTTGTATTAAAAAGAAAGGGGAGAAAAGAAGTGTGAAAAAAGTAAATACATGACATGACTATAATAAACGTAGACAAATCGTTCGAAATGTCGCTTTTTACCTTCCGCCTCCTGCCCTTCGGGTAGCTGCATTTTGTTCACCAACCCCAAGGAAAATAGAAAGAAGCCAAAAACCTCAATTATATGAAAGAAAATGCATGTCGTATGCCACTTCACAAGTGTGGTTGTTCTTTGCTCACTCCTTTCTCACTCCTTTCTCCACCTTGCTTTTGACCTACTTGCCCTATACTGGGTGGCTGTGCGGAAAATACGGTGCTATTTTGTTTTTACAGGATGTACTTGGAGATATCGGACTCGACCAGCAGGTCATTAACCCGGCTCTGGACCAGGGCCTTGTCCACTGTGATTACAGAACCTTCGGGCTTATCCGAAGCCTCGAATGAGATCTCCTCCACAATGCGCTCCAGCACCGTGTGCAAGCGACGCGCCCCAATGTTCTCCACCGTCTTATTCACCAAAGCCGCCACCCGGGCGACCTCCCGCACGGCCTCGTCCGTGAACTCGAGCGCCACCTTCTCGGTCGAGAGCAGCGCAACCTGTTGGGCAATGAGGTTGGTGACGGGCTCAGTAAGGATGCGGTACATGTCCTCCTCCGTCAGGCCCTTGAGCTCCACCCGGATAGGCAGCCGACCCTGCAGCTCCGCGAGTAGGTCGGCGGGCTTGCACGAGTGGAAGGCACCCGAGGAGATGAAGAGGATGTAGTCCGTGTTCACGTTCCCGTGCTTGGTGCTGATGGTGCAGCCTTCAATGAGCGGGAGCAAGTCCCGCTGCACGCCCTCTGCCGAGGCGTCCGCCCCCCGGTAGTCGCTAGGATTGCAGATCTTGTCGATCTCGTCAATGAAGACGATACCGCTCTCCTCCACGGACTGGATAGCCTCGCGGGTCACATCCGACATGTCCACCAGCTTCTCCATCTCCACCTCCAGCAGCAGGGGCATCGCCTCCTTGACCAGGATCTTGCGCTTCTCCATCGGCCGCTTGGGCATGATGGCCCGCGAAAACTTGCCGATGAAATCCGCCATGGACACGTTCGGGTTGCCCTCGGCGAAGGCCCCGCTGCCCGGCGCTGCGCCCGCCTTGTCGAACACGCCCCCCGCGCCGCCCCGGTCCGCGGGCACCTCCACGTCGATAAGCCGGTCGTTCAGGCTGCCCTTTCGGAGCAGGTCTCGAAAGGTCTCCTTGGCGTCCTCCCGCGCATAGGGCCCCGTCAGGATCTGCAGGATCTTCTCCTCCACCGCCTTTTGGGCCTCCGCCTTGATGGCCTCGCTGCGTCGCTTCTTGGTCATGTTCACCGAGATCTCCACCAGGTCGCGGATGATCTGGTCCACGTCACGGCCATGGAAACCCACCTCCGTGAACTTGGTGGCCTCCACCTTGATGAAAGGCGCGTCTGAAAGCTTGGCGATGCGCCGCGCGATCTCCGTCTTTCCGCAACCTGTGGGGCCAATCATCAGGATGTTCTTGGGGATGATCTCAGTTCGCAGGTCCTCTGGCAGCTTGTGCCGCCGCCACCGGTTCCGCAGGGCAATGGCCACGGCCCGCTTGGCATCCGCCTGCCCCACGATGTACCGATCAAGGTACTCGACCAGTTCCTTCGGTTTCAAAGCCGCCGCCACCACCTCGGGCGTGGCGGCAGTAGGAGGGACCGCGTCCGCCGCCACGGTTGCCGTTGGTGTCGTCCCTGCCCCCCTGTCCAGTGGTGGTGGTGGCGGCGGCTCCGTAGTCACTGCGCTGCCGCCCGTCTCGACGCTGAAGGCCCTTCTAGCACCGATCACTTGGTTGAGGGCGGGCGCGCGGCTGTCACAAAGGGCAGTGTGAGAGAGCGGCCTACGACAGGCAAGGGAGTGCTGCCGCTGCAGTAACGGGACGGGACGCGCCAAGCAGATCCGACGGGCCATGGACCGCATCATAACGCTCGCTCCTTGGCTACCCTGCGCCAGGAATCGTGGCCGTATGTAATGTAGCTGGGCGCGTGCTGCCTGTAGAGTTTGTGTAGTTGAGGAGTTGAGGATGCAGGCGAAGAGTCAGATTTTTGCTGATGATGATGAGGGGCGAGTTTACACCCCAAAAAAAAGGATGCGATTATTGAGACCGCTTACACCACAAATGTGTTGGGTTGGGGGAGCTGCACGCTCCGCCGTGCCCTGCCTGACGTGGTACTATGCCTGCGTAGAGGTAGATGGGGAGGGGAGACGCGGGGGTGGGAAGGATGGGATGACGGTTGCTCTGGTCAAGGCTCTGGTCTCGCCGAAGAACGACGAAGAAGGCAATGCAGGCCGCATTCAAGCTTTACGCCCTCCCCCTCCATGCCCACACCCACCACAGCACTCCACAAGGCTGGGCACGAGGTGGAGACGGATTTGTGCCAGCCCATCCCCCGGCTGGCAGTTTCAGGGGCTGTCATTTTCCTCATCGCCTCCCCTTCCCCCCTTCCCCCTCCCCTCCCAACACAGGAACACCAAGCACATGGCGGCCGCCGGTGTCATGGGACCGCTAGACCCACCCCTCGTTGGAGCTGGCTCGACCACTGGTACGTAGAGGAGGGAAGAGAGTGCATCGTCTTAAAGCCCCCCCTTCCCATCCCCGCGTTCATCATTCCCTTATTTCCCTCCTCCCCTTCCCCTCCAGTGTCGGGCCTGCTGGCGCTCTTGGAAGAGGACAGCCCCCGGCTTACGACGCATGCTTTGCAGAAGCTGCACGAGCTGGTGGACCAGTTCTGGGCCGAGGTGGCGACCGCTCTGCCCTTGATCGAGGAGCTGTCGGAAGACGAGGCCTTCGAGGCGCGCGAGTTGGCGGCAGTGGTGGCGTCCAAGGTCTTCTTCCACCTGGAGGAGTACGAGGATGCACTGCGTTTGGGTCTGGGGGCGGGAGCCTACTTCGACGTGAGCAAGAAGACGGAGTATGTGGAGACGCTGGTGGCCAAGGCCTTTGACGAGTACGTCCGCCTTCGGGAACGCCTGGTCCTGGGCGGGGAGGCCGCCACCACCATCGACCCGCGACTCGAGACAATCGTGGAGAAGATGTTCGAGCGCTGCTTCGAGGACGGCGCCTTCAACCAGGCCGTGGGCATTGCGCTGGAGGCGCACCGGCTGGACAAGATCGAGGAGGCCATCGCGCGGGCGCCGGCCAAGGGCCCGCTGATCGCTCACATCTTCCAGGTCAGCCAGACGCTCATCCTCAGCCGGCAGTTCCGCCTCAAAGTGCTGGACGTGCTGGTGCGTGTGCACGCCACCATCGCTGACCCCGAGTACGTCTCCATCTGCCAGTGTCTGCAGTTTTTGAACCGGGCCAGCGAGGTGGCGCAGATCTTGGACGACCTGCTGCGGGGCCCCGAAGAGAAGGCGCTGCTTGCCTACCAAGTGGCCTTCGACCTTGTGGAGAGCGAGAACCAACACTTCTTGATCGATGTCAACGCCGTGCTCTTCCCGCCCGAGGCGGCTCCTGTTGTGGCTGCTGCTTCTGGCGAGGCTGGGGCCGAGGAGAGCAAGGAGGCTGGTGCCGGTGCCACGCCTGCTGTTGCTGCTGCTGCCGCCGCCGAGGCCAAGCCCGTGCCAGCGGGCGCGCACCCCGAGTACTGGACGCGCCACAAGCAGCTGCGGCAGGTGCTGGTGGAGGGCTTTTCCACGGACCTGACGCTGGACTTTTTGTACCGGCACAACGACACGGACCTGCTCATCCTGCGCCAGATCAAGACGGCCATCGAGAACCGCAACTCGGTGCTGCACGGGGCGACGGTGGTGGCGCACGGCTACATGAACGCCGGCACCACCACGGACACCTTCTTGCGCGAGAACCTGGAGTGGTTGGGCCGTGCGTCCAACTGGGCTAAGTTCACGGCCACGGCCTCCATTGGCGTTGTGCACAAGGGCCACGTCAAGGAGAGCATGAGCCTCCTCCAGCCCTACCTCCCGCAGGGCGGCATCTCGGCGAGCCCCTACTCGGAGGGCGGGGCCCTTTACGCGCTGGGCCTGATCCATGCCAGCAATGGCGGTGCTGGGAACGCGGACACCATCGCCTACCTGCACCAGGCGCTGCGCAACGCGGGCGTGAACGAGGTGGTGCAGCACGGCGCCTGCCTGGGCTTGGGGCTGGCCGCGGTGGGCTCGGCCAAGGAGGAAGTCTTTGAGGACCTGAAGCAGACGCTCTTCTCGGACAACGCCGTGGCGGGCGAGGCGGCCGCGCTTTCCATTGGGCTGCTGCTGCTGGGCGCCGGCCCCTCCAACCCCCTGGCCGAGGGCGCCATCAAGGAGCTGCTCAGCTACGCGCACGACACGCAGCACGAGAAGATCATCCGGGGGCTGGCCCTGGCACTGGCGCTCATCATGTATGGCCAGGAGGAGAACGCCGAACCGCTGATCGAGCAGCTGTCGCGTGACCGAGACCCGATCCTGCGCTACGGGGCCATGTTCACCATTGGCCTCGCCTACGCGGGCACGGCCAATAACTCGGGCATCCGTCGCCTGCTGCACGTGGCCGTCTCGGACGTCTCGGACGACGTGCGCCGCGCCGCCGTCATTAACCTTGGCTTCGTCCTCTTCCGCACCACTGAGCAGGTGCCGCGCCTGGTCTCGTTGCTGGCCGAGAGCTTCAACCCGCACGTCCGCTATGGGTCCTGCCTCGCCGTGGGTGTCGCCTGCGCAGGCACGGGTAGCCCCGAGGCCGTCGCGCTGCTGGAGCCGATGCTGGACGATGTGGCCGATTACGTCCGCCAGGCCGCCATGCTGGGACTGGCCATGGTCTACATGCAGCAGTCCGAGGCCCGCGTGCCTAAGGCGAAGGCCTTCCGCGAGCGGCTGGCGCGCGTTATTCCTGACAAGCACCAGTCCACCATGACCAAGCTGGGCGCCATCCTGGCCACGGGCATCTTGGACGCCGGCGGCCGCAATGTCACGCTCAACATGCAGAGCCGTGCCGGCTTTACGAAGAGCTCGGCCGTGGTGGGGCTGGCACTGTGGGTGCAGTACTGGTACTGGTACCCGCTCATGCACTTCCTTTCGCTGGCCTTCACGCCCACCTTCCTGATCGGCCTCAACAAGGACTTCAAGCTCCCCAACAAGTTCACCACCCGCTGTGCCGCCCGGCCCTCCGCCTTTGCCTACCCCAAGAAGCTGGAGGAGAAGAAGGAGGAGAAGAAGGAGCGCGTCATTACGGCCGTGCTCTCCACCACCGCCAAGGCCAAGGCGCGCGAGGCCAAGAAGAAGGCCGGCGACGACCCCGCCCACATGGACGTCGACAGCGCCACGGTACCCACGGGCGGAGCGGGTGGTGGCGTGGCAGAGTCCAAGGTCAGCGAGGACACGAAGGAGGCGGGGGCGGCAGGGGAGGAGGACAAGGAGAAGGACAAGGACGAGGAGGCAGCGGCGGCGGAGAAGAAGGCAACCGAGCCGGAGCCCACGTCCTTCATGCTGGGCAATCCGGCCCGTGTGACGCAAGCGCAAGAAAGCGTGGTCTCCTTCTTGTTGGACGCGGACCAGCGGTACGTGCCTGTGCGTCGGAATTCCAAGCCCACGGGCATCATCGTGCTGCTGGACCGGCAGCCGGGTGAACCCGAGGATGTGGCAGATGTGGAGAGCCCACCGCTGGAAGGGGAGGAGGAAGAGGCGGAGGTACCGGCGCCCTTTGAATGGACGGCGACGAACTAATGTGGTAGTTTCAGATGCAGGCGTTGTGCGGTCAAGTGAATGAAAGAAGAAAAGAGGAGAGGAGGAAAGAAGATGCAGCAGCAGCGTGTATTAGGTAGGGGTTGGTTGCAGGCAAGGATCAAAATAATCAAGAGAAAGGGAAAAACCCGAACAAGGGTATCACACACCAAAAAGAAGAAAGAAAAGATTGAAAAGCCCTGCACTCGAAAGATAATAATGGGCCAGCAGGCACACTCGTCACACTCTGTGTTCTCACGCTCCCGAGCTCTTCCCACGCAATTCTTCTTTCTTGCTCACCCTTTCTGACTGAAGAGGTCTGGGGTGTGAACACCCTCGTCTCTGTCCTTCGGTGCCGCTACTGGCACTGGGAGGACTGGCGGGCTTGTGGTTTTTGTCCCTGCCTCGTGCTCCCCGCGCTCATCGATCATCAATGCATCACATGCTCATGCATTCCTTCTTTTTGTTCACGAAAGCTCCTTTGTCCATTTTGCACAGGAGCCCAAGCACACAAGGACGCTCGTTGGACGCTGGCACATTTTAGCCTGGCTTGGACGACGACAAAGACAAGCATTATCAGGTAAGGCACGCTAGGCAGCTAGCTAGCAGAGGACATTGATTGGGCAAGGTGCGGCAACTGCTTTGGTTGTCGCGCTCTTCTGCTGCTGATCTTCTCCGTTGCGCTTGGATTCCGCCGCCAACACCTGGACACCCACACACAGACAGACAGACAGAGAGACAGACACAGACAGAGGGTTGTTTAGTTGCTTCGCATCGCCAGGCACCTGCTTTGCCCCCGCTTGTTGAAATTTTTTCCAAGAGGGGGCGAGCACTCACCCAAATCTCGACACGCCCCAACATTCTCCCCCTAGATCATGCCGTCTATCCATCAGCCGTCGCCCTACGCGGAGCCCAATACCCCTATAGCCTCGGCCAAGCGCCCGCGCACGGCCGTAAGACACACGCATGGCACACCCCACACGGGGGCTGCCGGGGGAGGGGGCGGGGGGAGTCGCCATGGAGGCCTCTTGCATTCCCCGCCTTCGGCTTGCCAGCTGGAGCAAACCAGCCCCGACAAGGAGCACGAAGAAGACGGTGGAGAAGTATCGGGGTTGCGCAGCGAGGGCTCAAGGACGGGGAGTAGCACAGGGGGTGGAAGCGACAGCGGCGAAGGCACGTGGAAGGGTCGTGTGGTGTCCCTCTTCTCGCCCGTGCTCAAGTTTGTGGGCGGCGCGCAGGAGAGCCGGGAGGCCGAGGAGGAGGAGTACGGGCTGCACGAGGAGGAGTACAATGTGGCGGAGGGGCGGGGAGAGACGAATGTGCATGACCAGGAGAACGACTTGAATTGGGAAAATCGGAACGGGCAGCCTCCACCGGTTGGGGGGAAGAGTGGTCGGGGGGATGAGGCAGCCTTGGCGGCGGCCGAGGCGGCGGTGTGTCAGCAACGGGGAGAGGACCACCAAAACGACCGCATGGACGTGGAGCCAGCACTGGAGGACGGGGATGACAGCGAGGGGGAGGGCGAGGAGGAGGGGGAGGAGGAGGATGATCTGGACGTGGCAGAGGAGTTCAACCCCTTCCTGTTCATCAAGCAGCTCCCGCCCTACGAGCACGTGGCCATCCAGGGCAAGGTCTGCCTGCCACAGCGCAAACACACGCGGTCGGCGCCCACCTCGGTGCCCGTGACGCTGGTGCTGGACCTGGACGAGACACTGGTGCACTGCACGGTAGAGCCGGTGCCCGACCCGGACGTGGTCTTCCCCGTAGACTTCAACGGCGTCAGCTACCAGGTGCACGTGCGCAAGCGGCCGCACTTGGAGGAGTTCCTGCGCCGCGTGTCCAAGATGTTCGAGGTGGTGGTCTTCACGGCCTCGCAGCAGGTGTACGCGGACGCGTTGCTGGACCTGATTGACCCGGGCCAGAAGCTGATCAAGCACCGGTTGTTCCGCGATGCCTGCCTGCCCGTGGAGGGGAACTACATCAAGGACCTGCATGTGTTAGGACGGGACATGGCACGCACCGTGCTGATTGACAACTCCCCCTATGCCTATGGCTACCAGCTGGATAACGGCATCCCCATCGAGAGCTGGTTTGAGGACCGGGACGACTCGGAGCTCCTGAAGCTGCTGCCCTTCCTCGAGCAGCTCAACAAGGTCGATGACGTGCGCCCGCTCATCCGCACTGCTTTCCAGTCCCACATTCGCGTGCAGGAGGCCTAGGCGTTTGTTTGAGAGAGGAGAGCATCGAAGCGGGAGGGGAGGAAGGGAGGGGGAAGAAGAAAGGTAGTAGTGGAAGGAGGATCACCAAGATAGATCGTTTCGTTGGTTGCTATCTTCATGTCTGTAGGTAGCAGCCCTCCCCGTCAGTCAAAAATGTGTGAATGTGTATTTATCAAGCAGCAGCAACAGGAGTAGCAGCACTAGGAAGGGACATGTCTCTACGTGGGCGCGTCGGAACCCCAACCTTTGTGTGAGTGTGCGTGTAGGTGTCTGTGCTTGCTTAAACCTGACAGAACAAACTTGCCAGTGTCAGCAGCAAGATTAGCATCAAAAGGGGAACCAGCAGCAGCAGGGACACCAGCGAAGAGTTGAGAGATGAGATGACGAAAAAAGAACCTTATAAATAGTAGTTTGGGAGGATAAGAAAGAATTACAAAGGCGTAAAGAAATGATTTGGAGAGATGAGGCAGCAGCACATATTGTGGCTACGTAGTAGTTTTTGCTCTTTTGTCGTCCTGCCATTAATTTCTCATTCTCATTTTGTACAGTGTATGGACGAACTCCTATCGTTTTTGGAGTAACACCGCGCCCACACAGGCAGCGCCGACGGCGGATAGCATCCAAGTGGAAGGGGCAAATCCCTTCTCTTTCTTCTGCCCTTCCTTTTCCTCCCCGCCTCCCCATCCCTGCTTCCTCGAGGCTTTTTGTTGGGTAGCTTCGGCGGCAACGGCCTCTCCCAGTCCCTGCCTGAGGTCAACCTTGCAAACGTCACTAAATCGAAGCAGATAAATAAAGACATCAGCCACCTCTTGAGCCAACTCGTCCTTTGACGCCCGAGGCCAGGCAGCCGGCCCACCCCTGAGGCTCTTGACAATCTCGCACAATTCCCCCATCTCTCCAACCAAGGCCAGCAACAGGTTCCGGGGGGCATGGTACTTGGCCCAATCCCTCTCTGCCACGAACTCTCTGAGGGTGGCCTGCAGTCCGCCTAGCGACACGCCGCCGTCCCAGGGTGGAGACTGAAAAACGGACCCAATACTCTGGCCTTCCTTTTTGATGCCTGTTTGGGCACTGTAATGGTCGTACTTGTGCGCCTGGCCCTTCACGAGTGTAGCGGGGTACCTAGCAGGAGAAGGAGGAGGTGAAGGCAGGGAGTGGCAGCTTGATGAGAAAAGAACTGGCCAAGGGCATTTTGATAAAAGATGATTGATTGGGTACAGAT
>AFGL01014612.1:0-19369 GCA_001614225.1 Nannochloropsis limnetica | reverse complement strand
TGAGAAAAGAACTGGCCAAGGGCATTTTGAAAAAAGATGATTGATTGGGTACAGATATGTAATGGAGCTATGATAACAACGTCAAAGCACTATCAATGCACCACTGAAAAAAATGTGCCAAGCTACCTGTTTGTCCTCCACCCCTCCACTTCACACAAATTCAAATATACAATAGACCCCCTTGAGGGAAAAGAAGCACACGCGCACGCCATGTTAGGACACAGCCGTTCACACATACACTTAGCAAATACCTGCTTTGAGTCTTTCCCCCTCCCTTCTCACTTACTTGCGGCCGTTCAAATCAATTTTGGCTACTGCGGCCGCTCCCAAGTCAATCCCAACTTCCTGGGACAGTGTCAGAAGCGACATCAAAAGCGCACCAGCACAGGTTTGCACCTTGTTCCGTAACTCGTCGTCGTTCTCCAGCACCAGGTCCTCGTTCTTCCATTGCAAAACCTCGGCCAACAAGCCTGTCTTTTCCGCCACGTCGAGGCACAAGAAGGGGATGGGAGTCGGAGGAGAGGAGGGGAAGCTAGAAGACACAGACCGGCGGAGAAGCTCCAGGGCATCCTCCTTGGGCCCACCCTCGTCGTTGAGCTGCTCCTGCCCCATGCTTCCTGTGGGTTGGGTGTGTGCGCGAGTAGTGGGTGGGTAAGCTGTTTTGGAAAGGGCACTGGCGGGCACTGAATGAATGTCGTGTTCTTCTTCGCGGCAAAATCGAGTAAAGAAGAAGGAGGTGGCTTGCGCTTTTGCTTGCGTGCTCCCCCATTTCTTTTGTTCGGCCTGCTCTCCTGGCTTTACACAAGCCAAACCGTCTCTACTGACGAGTGATATTCAAGGCTGTGGCTGCCAGCCATCGGAAGCAGCCAGCGTTGTGGTCGGTCGGTTGCTTGTTTGCCCTTCGCAACGTCCTCTCCTCTCCTCCCTTCTTCGCCAAGCTCGTAGCATGCACTAGGTGGCAATAGGAATAAGAAAAGGCAAATGTAATCTCACAAACAACCCATGCCCCATCCCACCAAAGCCACTCGCAGGGAGGGGAAGTTTGTGAAGCAGGTGGCCAGGCTCAGGGCAGGGCAAAACGGCAGCTGGGGCAGGCACTTTTACACTCGCACCCCACCGCAGAAATGCAGACGACGCGCCTTCGTTCGTCGTTCCAACACATCACCCACCACACGGCCGGCACAGAAAAGAAAGACGGCACACTCCGCTGCCACGCCCACTGCACCGTTCACATAAGCACCACACCCACATCTTCTTTTCACACACCCCACCGACCGACAGGAAGACCGCAGGGCATCGGTATGATCGATAGCTCGGACGAAGAAGAAGGGAGGAGGGGGGAGGAGGCAGCGGCAGCGGCAAAGGCCAAGGGTGCCGGTGCCAGCAGCAACGGGGGAACACCCAAGGCGCAAACGTTGGCCATGGCATCTGAGCTCTTTGACGATGAGGTGGACACGGGGAAGGAACGGGCGGCATCCAGCTCGCCTTTGTCGGGTAAGCCAGCCGGCTCCCCGGCCAGCACCAGCAGTGGCACGGGCAGTGACGTGAAGAAGACCTCTCCCAAAATGGAAGGCCCTGCCGGCAAGGAACCTGGGGCTGCCGAAGGGGGCGGGAAGAAGAAGAAGAAGCGTCCCGCCACCACGGAGGGCACCGATCCCACTGCTGCCGCCGCCGAGGCCAACAAGAAGAAAAAGACGGCGGGTGCCGAGGAGCCAGGGGCAACGACGGCCGCCGCTGCGTCTGCATCCTCCAAGAAGCCGCCGTTGAGTAAGAAGGCCTCCCCGACAGAGGGGGCTACTGCTAGTAGTGGTGATGGCGCCGCGGCGACTGTCCCCAAGAAGGCTGGGGGAGGGCGGAAGAAGAAGAAGCTTTCGGTGGCGCCGGAAGTGGAGAAGGAGATTCGCAAGGCGGTGCGTTTGGAGGTCCAGAAGCGCAAGAGCGATGCCAAGACCAAGGTCTTGGGCAAGTTTAAGAAGGAGTTGCCGGGACTCCGGGCAAGGCCCACGGTGGCAGAGTTCGGCGCCTCGGGGGGGTCGTCGGCCATGGAGGTGGACCTGCCTTTGGTCCTGCCGCCTGCGCCGTCCACGCCCTCGGCCTTGTCTTCCTTGCCGCCCTTGCAGCGGGCCAAGCTCATCTCCTGCTGCAACTTCATTTACACCTTTGCGCGACCGCTGGGGTTGTTGGCTGTGCCGACCCTGCCCGAGCTGGCTGAGGCGCTCTGCGTGCTGGCAAAGCCGACGACTGCCGATGTGGGGGAGGCTAGTGGAACGCTGGTGGGGGCAACGGAGGAGCCGCGGGTCGAGGCGTCGCGGCTGCTGGAGGACCTGTGCGTGGCTCTGGTGCGGGCTGTGACGCCTGATGTGGAGTATGTGCTAGGGCTGAAGAGTGGGAACACGGGGGAGTTGATGGAGGAAGTGTGCTCGGACAAGAGCGGGCTGGTGCTGCCTTTGAACAAGTTGACCTGGAAGGAGGTGGCGCGCCTGAGCCTGGTCATGTTCGTCTACTCCCACGTTGGTCTCTCGGATAAGGACATTGCCGAGTGCATGCGCGGTCGCAACAACCCCCGCCGCAACAAGCTCACCCTCAAGCTGCTCAAGGCCCGCTTGCAGCGCCGCGCCACGCTGGCCAACCCCACGCCCTCCCCCCCTCCCAAGTCCAAGCCTCAGACCGAGACGAAGGCCGGCACTCCTGCTCAGCAGCAGAGAAAGCAAGAGGGGGAAGAGGAGGAGGAGGAGCAAGAGGAGGACCAGGAAAACAAAGGGATCCGGCGGCAGGACAGCTCGAACTCCAACGTGAGCGCGAACGGCAGCGCCAGCGTCAACGGCTGCGACATTGAGGCTCACACCTCCTCGGCCTTGGCCTTGCCGAAGGGGGGAGAGGGGGAAGAAGCAGCAGGAGACGACGACGCGTCTGGCACCGGAGCGCCCTCCGCCGCCTCCTCGGTGAACAAGGAGGGGGAGGATGCCGCGGGCGCGGGGGACGACAAGTCCATTTCCACGTCGGGGGCGGGGGAGGGGGAGGAGCCCAAGGCCGGCGGGAAGGGTGGCAAGGGGGAGGGTAGGAGGAGGAAGAGGAGGAAGAGGAGGAGGAGGAGGAAGAAATGGCAGAGGAGCTGTCCCGGGAGTTGGACGCCGTACTGGCTGAGCCCGAGCGATCGGAGACGGAGAAGCGGTTGGCCTGCTTGTTGAAGCGGCTGTTGCAGCACTCGTGTTCGGAGAAGGTGGGCATCGAGGGCACAGAGGACCCGGATTTTGATAGCAGCCTGTCGGAGTACGTGCTGCACGTGTGGGAGCCCGTGACGGTGGCGGCACTGGTCCTGAAGCTGAAGGGCGGGGATTACTCCTCCCCTGGGGGCGCCAACCCCAAGGCAGGCGGCGTGCTGGAACTAGTGCAGGACGTGGAGCTGCTCTGCCGCAACTCATGGGCCTGCAACGTGGAGGACTCAGAAGCCTGGGGCGCGGCCGAGAAGTTTCACGCCATCTTCGATCGCCTCCTACAGGCGTGGGTACTAGAGCAGGCGCCCGAGCGCCGCCTGTCCCTAACAGAGGTGCGCGGCCTTTGCCAGGACATTCACGAACCATGCTCGGCTTGCCGCCTGCCCCTCACCCGGCACGGCGCCAAGGTGATCTGCGGCCGCTGCGCTTTGACGCTGCACCCGGACTGCCACCGCTCACTGCAGCAGGACCAGGAGCAGGCGGGGGGGGAGGAGACGGACCTGTGGCATTGCGCCGAGTGCGTGGATTTTCGGGTGCGGCGCAAGGCCTACCCGGCGCTGGGCTTCGACGAGGAGGATCGCAAGGGCGACTTGTTGCCGCAGGACTACGTGGAGGCCACGGAGCACTTGAGCACGCATGCCCGGGACATGCTGCTGTGGTTGCGTATGGTGGTGGGGGAGTGGGGGCCGGGGGTGGCCTTCCCACCCTTGCTGGACGTGACGGTCAGTCGCACGGTGCTGGAGAAGGTCAAGGCCGACAGCGACTTGCTGGGGATCGCCGCTGCCCTGGCGTTGCTGGGGGGGCGCGGCCCGCAAGCCCGGAAAGGGGTGGGGGCTGAGGGGGGGGCAGAGGGTATGGAAATGGAAACGACCGAGGCGGGGCAGCAGCTCCTGGTGTTGGACGCGCTGTGCCAGGCTGCTTCCACGCAC
Organism: Nannochloropsis limnetica; assembly: GCA_001614225.1. Classification (NCBI taxonomy): domain Eukaryota; class Eustigmatophyceae; order Eustigmatales; family Monodopsidaceae; genus Nannochloropsis; species Nannochloropsis limnetica. The sequence goes on along the minus strand of AFGL01014612.1, from coordinate 15,225 downwards.
TCGAGCTTGATCCGGTCCTTCTTGGAGCGACAGGAGCAGAAGGTGGCGGCGCTCCGCAAGCGGCCGCCTAAGGAGGAGGAGGAGATGCGCAAGGAGCTGCAGGAGATTGGGGGGGACGCGGCTGTCTTGGCCTGGAAGGACCCAATGACGGAGGCCTACATGGCGGAAGAAGCAGCAGCGGCGGCTGCCGAAGAGGAGGAGGACGAGGAGGAAGGGGAGGATGGGGAGGATGGGGAGGAGGGAGAAGAGGACGAGGTGGCCGTTTGCTGCGATTGCAAGGAGACGACCAAGGACGTGGACGATTCGCAGGTGGTCCTGTGCGAGAGCTGCCCGACGGAGATCCACTTGCGTTGCTTGAACCCGAACTTGACCGAGGCGCCCGAGAAGGAATGGTTCTGCCGGGCTTGCAAGGCGAAGAAGAAGGGCAACCACAACAAGTCCCGGCAGCGACAGCGCTACATCGTCAAGGCCGCCGACGTGGACGACCTCCTGGAAGCCCAGCGGGGCGCTGCCGAGAGTGCTCTGTTGGAGGACTTGATGGAGGAGCGCATCCAGGAGCGAATCAAGGGAGACGAGAGGGCGAAGAAGGAGAAGAAAACGACCGCTGCCAACGGCAAGTCAGACAGCGCGGCTTCCTCTCCTGCGCGTGGTGGCGCGTCGAGCAAGAAGGAAGGGGAGGAGGAGGAGGAGGATAAAGCAGCAGCACCCAAGGACGAGGCCGGGGAAGGAGAGAAGAAGGCCACGTCCACCTCTTCTGCCTCCAGCAGCCCGTCCGAACCTGCGGCTGCCAAGGATGCCTCGCAGCCCAAGTGCGAGTACTGCGGCTACGACGAGCTGGAGGTGTGCAGCCCGCTGGTGCTGGGCCAGACGCTGGCAGAGACGGAGCAGTACCTGGCCATGAACCCGGCCAAGGACCCCTGGGTGCAGGAGCAGCTGCGGAAGCGGAATAAGAAGAAGGAGGCCGAGACAGCTAGGAAGGCAAAGGCAGCGGCCGATGCCGCTGCTGCCAGGGCCACGGCGGCGGCCGAGAAGGCGGCCAAGGAGGGCGGCGGCGGGGGGAAGGAGCCCAAGGAGGAGGAGGAAGAGAAGGGCAAGAAGCGGAAGCGCGACGGCACCGACAGCGAAAACGTGTCCCTTGCCGGCACGGCGGCCACGGGAGAGCACAGCGGGTTGGCTCCGCCCCCTGCCACGGTGGCCCCCTTTTTCCCGCGCCTGGACACGACTGAAAGCCGTCGCTTCCCCAACACGGCTGGCTGCCCCATTGTCCACGAGCGGTGCGCCATCCAGATGCTGGCCTTCCGCGCCCGGGCTTTCCACGACCGGAAGCTTCAGCAACAGGCGGTTGCCGCTGGTGGGGACCCGAATTTGCTGCAGCTGGGCCTGGAACCACCGCAAGATCACAAGCTTAGCGCGACCCAGCTTGCGATCAAGAAGAGGAAGAAGGACGCGCGGGCTGTGATTGAGGAGGCTCTGCGGATTAGTGGGACCCGCACTTATGCCCTCGGCCAAGACCGGCACGGACGCTGCTACTGGAAGATGCCCGGCGACGAGACACGTCTGTACGTGTGGGTACGCGACGCGGAGAGCGAGGGCAAGGGCAAGGGCACCGGGGCCAAGCGCGAGCTGCTGCCGCAGGAGCAGCTGGACGGCATGGGGCCCGGTGGGTGCGGGGTTTGGTTGTGCTATGACCAGCGGGAGGACATGCACCGCCTGGTCGAGTACCTGGATACGCGCCACCCCAAGGAGGCGGCATTGCGTGCGGTGATTGAGGCCGAGCTCCTGGGCGAGCCCAAGGTGAAGGTGCCTCGGGACGAAGCCATGTTTGTGCGTGGGGGTGGGGAGGGTGGTGGCGTGAAGTTGGAGGGGGCTGAGATGGAGGTGGATGCTGCGGGGATCGACGACGACGCCAAGACCGAGACGACGGACGGCGCGGGGGAGGGAGGGGAAGCGCAAGCCGAGGCTAGGAAGGAGGCAGCGGCGGCGGGTAAGCCTGTTGCGCTCAAGTTTTTGGAGGAGAAGAACCAGATGCCGGTGCCGCCCGAGGTGCTGGACATTGAGGTGGACCCCGATATTTGGGGCGAGTCGCTGGAGAGCAAGGCGGCTGTGCGCAAGACCCGCAAGTACCATGCCGTGGTGCTGGTGGATGCGGAGGACAAGGTCTGGCAGGGCCGCAGCATGGGCGTCAAGTTCCAGATCTTCAAGGGCGGGGAGGAGGTGGAGGGCTCGAGCACGCCCCGCGCGCACAAGGACAACATCTTCTGGTTCAACGTCTACGAGTTCCTGCTCCCGGGCCTGTACACGCTGCGGTACACCGTGGACACCTTCAACAAGGACATCAAGCCCCTTTGCCTCCGCGTGGAGGTCCGCGCCCGCCGGGCCCCGACATCGGTCCGCTCCGTGCTCAACGGCCACCTGAGCTTCCTCAACGTCTCGCGTGGTGGCCGCTACAGCCTAAGGCAGTCCGTGGAGCTGGATATTCCCGAGGACGCAGACGAGGTGGTGGGCCTGCGCATCGCCCTCCTCCAACTCAAGGAGACCTTGCCGGTCGGGGCGCTGCTCGAGGGACCCGAGGACCTGGCTGGCAGCGGCGGGAGCAGCAGTAACCTTGGCGGCGGCGGTGCGAGCAGCAGTAGCCTCGGCGGGGGGGGCGACGGGGAAGCGGGGGCGGTCCGGGCGCCCGCGTGCTTCTGGACGGAGACGTTGCAGGCCCAGTGGATCAACCACCTGATGGAGGCCGAGACGGCGCAGGAGGTCATGGAAGGCCTGCTCCTGCTCGAGTCCTGCTTGCACCCTGACTGGCTTCGGCCCTGGTTCCATCCCTTGCGTCGGGCGTACGCGGCCACCACCACTCATTTGCTGCGTGTGGGCACCACCCCAGCAGCGGCGGCCTTCCACCTCTTCATCCTGGACAAGGCCCTCTTGTACGACAAGGAGAAGAAGATAGTGCGCAAGACGCGTGGGGGAGCGGTGGTCACAGGCGGAGGAGGCTTCCGTCGTTCGACGCAGCGCTCGCGGCTGGAGGAGCTGAGTGACGAGGACGACGAAGAAGAGACGGAAAGCGAGGAGGAGGGGGATTCCGACGAGGACGGCAGCCACAAGCGGACGCGTTCACGCAAGCAGCACAGCAAGAAGAAGTCCGGGGCGGCCTCGTCGTCGTCGTCGTCCTCCCGTGGTGTCGCGCATGCGCACGCCCAGCGAGCGTCCTTCCGCAAGCGGGCGGTGGTGTCGTACAAGGAGGCAGGGGAGAACGACATCTACGACGAAGAGTCGGAGGACGAGCCGTCGACCGCGGCGAAGGAGGCTGCTGCTGCCCAGGGCGGCGGAGGGGGGAGCAGGAGCAGGCCGCGTGGTGGTGGGCCGATCGAGTCGGCGGAGGAGTTTGCGAAGGAGTGTTTGGTGGTGCTGCGACAGCTCAAGGCTCACCCGTCGGCGGGGCCGTTCAAGGAGGAGGTGGATCCTCTCTTAGTGCCCGGCTACAGTGACATCGTGCCTTATCCCATGTCTCTTACCACGCTGGAGACGAAGGCCAGGCGGCAGGCATATGACATGTCGCTGGAGAGGTTTGCGGAGGACGTGAGTCGGCTGTGGGAGAACAGCGTCTTGTTTAATGGGGAGGAGCACGATGTTACTCATATGGCCCTGCAGCTTAAGGTGCTCTTTGAGACGTGGCAGAGGGAGATGAAGCGCCGCCTCTCGTGATGTGAGATGGGGGGAGGGGGAGGGAGGAGAGGGGCGGATGGATGGGGGTTGGGCAATAATTAGCGGTAGAGAGCGAATGACTGATGAGCAGGCATGGAATAGGGGCTGAGGCCGTCCTGGCCTTGAGAAAGAAGTAAACTAGATACCTAGACAGACAGACAGACAGACAGACGGAGGGATGAAAAGAAGGAAAATAGACGCACACGCTGCATGGGGTTGAAAAAAGCAAAGAGGAGAGTACGCACTCCAAGCGTCGTGTTTTCATAGATGGGAGCCCAAACAAAAAAAAGCAAAGAACACCTCCTCGAACAGCGCGCGAAAGACATACAATAGATCGTTTTTATTCGATTCTTTCTTCTATATATAGATAAGCTGTACTACTTCCCCGTCCCCCCCCCTCTTCTTGGTCGTCAGTTTTTATTTTATCATTTACAAATAACCAATCATTCTTTGTGCTCGATGGACTGCTGCTCGCTGCAGCTGCCGCTCAAACCCACCCTCAACGGCGGGGCAACAGGAAGCTTAGCTAGCATGTAGCTGAAGTCGGGAAGAGCGGCCTCAGAAAGGACGGCCTGCGCTTCTTCCGAAAGGGGAAATTTGTTGGGCATAATGCTTGTCCTGGAAGTGGCGGTGGCGTTGGACTGCTTCACGGCTGCGGGGCTTGGCGTTGTGCTGCTGTTCGCAGCCTCCTCGCCAGGCAGCCCCAGGCCCAGCTGGAGAAAGGCGCGGCTGGGAGAGGGGGGTGAGGGAGGGGAGAAGGGAGAGGTGAGGGAGTAAATAAGCAACCGAGGTGTGTGGGTAGATGATTCTCATGACCTGTTCATGTGTGTGTCAAGGCTTTTGCTTGAAAGAAATTAGCCAAAAAAAAAGAGATTGACTGCTCGGAAAAAACAAAACACATCCTTACCTCAAAGCGCTGCCCTCCAGGGACCCGTCCATCTGTTGCGGTTGCTGGGACATCGACCCCTCCTCCTCTTTCCCACCACCCCCTCCTCCTCCCCCACCGGAAAGAAAGTCGAAATCGAGCTCGCTGGGCAGGGAGGGGCAGGAGATAGAAAATGCCGGAGTCACCTCCATGGCCTGGTTGGCCGTCGTTGCAGGCAGCATGGAACCCTTACTGAAGCCCTCATCCATTACCCCCTCTTCCTCCTCCTCCTCGTCCTCCTCCTCGTCCTCCTCCTCCTCGTTCTCGTCGACCCCTTTGTCTGTGTTTGCTTTCTTCTCACTCTCCTCCTCCTCAAAGCCCATGACGTGCCCTTGTGAAATGGAATTAAAGCGCGATGGAGCCGGTGACGCAATGGCCCAAGCAATGCTGATCGCGTTCTCTTCCTCCTCCTCCTCTTCTTCCTCCTCCCCTTCCTTTTCTCTCCCGCCCTTTTCTTCCCCCTCCTGCGGCTGCTGCTGCTTCTGGTGACGACGACGACGGGCGGTGCAACTGCCCGAAGGCCGCAGCACCTTAGCCAGCACGTCGTCAGACCACGACCAGGACCTGGCCCCTGCTTGGAAAGGTCGGTTGAGGGACAAGCCTTGCTGCAAATCCACCACTCGAAGCTCCTGCAGCGCGGCCCGTCTCTTGGTCGTCGTGGTCACGGACAGCACTGCTGCTGCTGTTGCGCCGGCGTCGCCAAAACACTCCTCGAACAAAGCCCGGGCATCAAGCTTGAGAGGACCGGAGGAGGAGGAGGAGGAGGAGGGAAGAGACAATGCCGGCCCTGAAGAGGAAGAGGAAGGCTGTTGATGGTGGGGGGCTGGTAAAGTAGTCGACGGTGGCGTAGGAGTGGAAGGAAGCAAGGGCGCTGCGTCGGGGGCTGGCAGAGGAGAAGCAGACGCAGCCACGCACGAGACAAACTCGGCTTCGGCGAAATCACCAAAGTCGTCTTCGTCTTCGTCGTCGTCCACGTCCTCTTCCTCAATCATGGCGCTGGGTAAGGGCGCGGGCGGCAGGGACGGAAGAGGTGCCACCGCAGCAATGCCCTTGAGTCCCAGGGTGAGGGCGTCGCGTCCATCCCCTGCCTCCTTCTCTGCCTCCTCCTGTGCCTGTGGCTCTAGTACAGCCGCGACATTCTCGGCTGGCAGGGTTGTAAACTCCCCAAAGTCATCGTCGTCCTCCAGCAAGTCCTTGTTCGATGTCTCGGGGGCCTCATCTTGAGTGAGAGTGGTCATGGTTCCGGTGAGAATAGGTGCAGACTGCTCCTCGATCGCCGACAACGGGGGGAGGGTTCCTGGAGGGGAGAGGGAAGGCGCACCACCCTCTCCTTCTTCCCACGCCATTGTTGATTGAAATTGCATGTCAGCGAGGAGGAGGTCTGGGTCGAACGACAGAAGCGCGCCCGCCTTTTCCTCCGTTGCTGCTGAAGAACTCTCGGCAGCCACCTCGTTCCCTTCTCCACCCTCCCGAGACGACGAAAGCTCCATGTGCGGCAGGGGGACACCTATCTCCTCTTCTTCATCCTTTTCCTGCTCTTGATCCTGCTCCTGCTCCTGCTCTTCTCTCTTCTGCCCGACATGCTTGGACACCACAGGCGCGGGAGGGGCGGATGATGATGTCTCCAAAGCTTGGACCCCTTGCTCGGCGTGGACTGGAACAGATGAAGCCAGGTCCCCCTCCTTCCGCAGTGGCGACTCCTGCTGATCGGTAAGGGCCGCCAGAGAGTCAGAAAGTTGGAGGCCGCCGTCCTCCTCTTGCCCCTCCTCCTCTTGCCCCTCCTCTTCGTTTACACCCCCCTCGACCGGCATCGGAACCATGGAAACTGGGACCAGTGGAGAAGGGGCTATTGCAAACTCCTGAAAGGCGTCGTCGTCATCGTTGTCGTCGGCAAGCGAGTCCGCAGGTAACGTAGCCACAAACGCAGCGGCGGCCAAAGGACTGGCTTGTTGGTTCTGTTGCTGGGCGTCCCCCTCCTTGGCATGATCATGCTCTGGCAGTCCCGATGCAAGTGATGATGGTGTCTCGAGGGTGGGCTCCGGAGCCAGCTGCACGTCCACGAGGTCGTTGTCCGCCATGGCCTAGACGCTGTGGTGGGGTTGGGTATCAGGAAGGAGGAAGGAGGAAGGGGTGAGAAGAGGGGAAAGGACGACAAGAATGTGCGCATGGGCGCATGGGCCCTAGCTAGGGAGCGACGACGCGGCGGCGGAGGAGAGTCGCTCGTTGGATGAGAGGACCTCCTTGCCTCTGTACTTTGCCCTCTCTATTTCCCATTACCCACACTCGCGTGTGCGCCTCGGTTGTTCCCAGCGCATCGTCCACAGGCAGACCAAGGCACGATGCAGCTTGCCAGAAGCAAGGCCGGTGTCGATGTCTTAGCCCACGGCGTTTGCTTGGGTCTGCGTCGGGCGGCGCCAGGCCGCCGAGAAATATCCAGCCAGCCGCATGTCCGCATGTCCACCCACACACACCACCCCCGCCCCCACGCACAGGCGAGCATGTGGCAGTATTCCCCAGACGGGGAGCTGTTGGCTAGCGTGGCCCCGGACAATAGAATACGAGTCTACGATGCGGTAAGTGTTGTGTGGGGGAGGGAGGGGAGGCTATGCGTGTGGGCCGGACCGCTCGTGGTGGGCCACGATGTGTCCGTGTTGTGTGTCTCTGCATGGAAGTACGGCGTGGTTTCCCATCGTCCGCGTCGAGGCCATGCCGGCTCTTGTCCCTCCTCCGACCAGGATGGCAGGGTTGTGTGTCTCTTGCAGATGTGGGATGGGTGGACGGTGGGGAGGGAGGGCCAATGAAAGGCGCCGCCCCAAGTTCGTCTCTACCCCTAGATTTTTACGAGGAAGCAGCTCATAAACCCCCCAGTTCTGCATCCACGGCGTCGAATTGTGACGAAGCAAGAGATATCCAAAGTTCTGCCTGTATAGTTGTCGGCCTTGCAAGTCACGCGAAACTAACCTCCCCCCTACCCTCTCTCTCGTCTTCTCCATTCACTTTCAACCACCTAGGCGACAGGCAACTTGCGGCAAAAATACATAGAAAAGGACCACTTTGCATTTCAGTACACTTGCCTGGCATGGGTGCGGGGCGTGACCTGGAACGACAAGGTATGTACGATCGAAAAAGAGTTGCGCACACAGCGTGTATGTGTATGTGTGTGCCGTGGTGTGGAGGAAGGAAATGGATAGACAGACTTGCCCTGATGAGACGCAAATTTCCAAAAAGCTTTTTAATTGGTCCGTGTTATTGATATGCAAGCCTGAGAAAAACAAAAGCTCTGAGCAAGTCTAAGTCTTCAACTTCTCCTCCCTCCCTATATACATGATACATTTCCCTTTTTCTGATCACACCGATTGCTGACGTTTTCTACCCCCACTAATAATCCGTGTTTCCCCGTTTTCAACAACCCACCGATACAGCACGCAAACAAGGTCGTGCCCGGCGCCAAGGGTGGGCTCGGGCTTTTGGCCCTGGGCAGCGATCGAGGACACGTGAGCGTGTGGGACTTGACGCGAGGGGTGCTGGCCCGGCGGTTGGGGGAGGGACAAAACCTGAAGCGGGTCACAGGCGTAGCCTTTGCGGCGGGCGGCGCCACGCTCTACACCACGGGTGCAGGGGACGCGGACGTCTTGGAGTGGGACTTGCGCACGGGCGAGTGCAGTCGGCGCATCCCGGGAGACAAGCACGGGGCCTCGGCGCTGGCCTTGGACCCGGTCGAGAGTGCTACCTTGGCAGTGGCCCGGACGCGCATCCATTTGCTGGACGTGGCGAGCGGGGAGCGGCGGAAGAAGATCTCCTCGGGGCACGCGGCCGCTGTGACGCGGATGGCGTTTTCGGAGGATGGGGAGTTTTTGGCAACGGCGTCGGAGGGCGCCCGGCACGTGAACGTGTTTGATTGCCGGGGCAAGAAGAAGAACCGCGAGGCGGTGGCCACGCTGTCTTTGGATGGCTGCCCCACCTCGTTGGCTTTGCGGGCCGAGCCTGTGTCGACGGACGCGGATGCCGCGATTGTGTTTACAGTTCTTGCGTGTTGCGACACGGGCAGTGTCCGCGTGCTTCGGCAAAGCTGGTCGCCGTCGCAGGCCGCCAACAGCGATGCCGCGGACGGGACGGGGGAAGGAGCAGTAACACCAGCAGCGGGTCCACCAACAAGCGTGCGCGTGGTGACGGCGGGAGGGAAGAAAGAGAACGAGAACCTGTCGGCGCTGACGGCGTGCTTCTTGCCGTGGGACGGGGAAGGAGGGCCCTTGGCCTGGCGGGTGGCTTTGGTACGCGGCTCGGAGAGCGCACCGTCGTTCGAGACGTTTAGCTTTGCCACAGGGAGGGGGATGAGTGAGTTGCTACCAAAGGTGGTGCTGGGGGGCGGCAGGAACGACGGCGGGGTGGCGGGGGAGGACGAGGCAGCGGCGGGCACGAAACGGAAACGAAAGGAGGTTAAGGCCCTGGACGCGCTGGACCCGGCTTCCAAGAAGGTGGCGACCGATGGCAGCAGCAGCCTTAGCAACAGCGAGAGTCGGGAGTTGGCCACGACGACGAATCGGAGCAGTGGGCACAGCGAGGAGGAGGAGGAGGAGGACGCCGAGACGATTGGTCGGCGGTTGCAGGCCATGGCGGAGGGCCTGGAGCAAGGTGGTGGTGCAGGGAGTAGAGGGCACGAAGGGGCAGTGACAGAAGGGGCGGGAGGACGACGGACAGGCCCCAAGGCCGACTCGTTGGTTACGGTCTTGAGCCAAGCGCTCAAATCGGGCGACGAGGACCTGCTGGAGCAATGTCTAGGTGTGCACGACACACATGTCATTTCCAACACGGTCCAGTTGCTCTCCGCGCCGCTCACCCTCCCACTCGTCGACACCTTGGTACGGAAACTGGAAAAGCGCCCTAACCGCGCTGCCACTCTCTGCCCATGGGTCCGCTTCCTCCTCCTGCACCACACCAGCTACCTAGTCAGCGTGCCGGGCCTGGACCAGCGGTTGGCGGGCTTGCACAAGCTTGCCACTCGGCGCGTGGCCGTGCTGCCCCGTCTACTGGGTCTGTCGGGCCGTCTGGATTTGATGCTCTCCCAGATCTCGAAGCATGGTAGTGGCCAGCAGCAACAAGCGCTGCAGGACAAGGATAAGGGGGCCGTGGATGTGTATGTAGACAGGGATAGTGATGAGGAGGAGGAGGGGGAGGAGGAGGAGGATGAAGACGAGGAGGAGGACCAGGTGGAGGGTCTGGTGGGAGAGGAGGGGGAGAGCAGTGGGGAAGAAGGAGAAGAGGAGGAAGAGGGTGACGACGACGACGATGAAGATTCGGATGAGGATTAGCGTTTAAAGTAGAAACAAGACAAAGCAGTATTTTGTGTGTGAAAAGAGAGACCCCGGGAGCCCTCCAAAAAGACCAACAACCAAATAGATTCAGTTCTTAGCTGCCAGGGCCTCTTGCTTCACAGACATTATCATTTGATTCTTTTTTACAAAAATGGGGCGGCTGCATGCATGCTTTCCTCTATCTTTTCACTTCCCGGTTCCCTGTTATTTTCTTGATTCCTATTTCCCTTTCTTGTTGCGCTTTTCCTTTGCGATCTTTTTCTGGACGCTTTGACTACTTCTCTGAGGCCTTTTCGAAGGCCTGCATGTCCCGAATCCGCTCCAAGATTTCCCGCTTGCTCGTCTCTTGGATCTCGCCCGCCAAAATGAACTCGTCCAAAATGGAGTACACCTGTGAGTGTTTGTGCAAGCACTAGTGAGTACGTGCGTGAGTGCCGAAAAACACGGGGGAACGCAGATAAATGACGAATGTGCGTGAGTGCCGAAAAACACGGGGGAACGCAGATAAATGACGAATGTCGACCGCACAATCAAGTCAAGCCATACTTTAGCCATGATGCAGCTAACGGCGCTGCTTTAGGCATCCTCTTTCCATCCCGAGCCTCCTTACCTTATTGAAATTGAAGACAATGTCGAGCTCGCAGACGTTGCGGAAGAATTCGTCCAGGAGCTCCACAAAGAGGTGGATGGACTCGAGGTAAGCCAGCTCGTTGTCCGTCACATCCACACCCAGGGAGAAGTACAGGCCCGCGTACCGCCGGTAGATAAGCTTGTAGCTCTGGTACTCCACGAAGTTGGTGTACTTGCGGTCCCGGCTTACAATCAGCTTGTGCACGTCGGCCTCGAGACGGAACTTCTCTGCCTCGGTGGGCGGAGGCACATACCACTTGGAGAGCCGTGTCTTGCCCTGCCGGTTCTGCAGCAGCAAGAAGCGGATCTGGAAGGGCGTGTGGAGGTGCGTGTAGGTATGGTTGAGCGCATGGATGCGGGGACAGAGGATGGGGGTGTTGCACACAGCCCAGCCCAACCCTCTGGAATTGGCGATGATGATGGGCACGGCAAAACAAGCAGTCATGAGTTTGGTCGCACTTACCATCTCTTTGGCTCGGCTGCCCGGTCCTGCCTCTCCAAAGCACTGTTCTTAGTCTGTCGTGGTATGGAATGGATGGAAGATGTGAGTGCAAGGCAAGATGCGGGGGGCTGCAAAGGCCAGCAACATGGGCGGGGGGAGATGACGCCTCTCCTCTCTTCTCCGGCGGGTCTTCCTGATATGACTTTTCGGCGGGTGGGTCGCTGCCCCTCTGGCTTGTGCGTAGGACTTCCCCCCTAGTAAAGTTTTTCCCGTGATACCTTCGATACAGTTGGACCTCGATCCCACCAATCTCAGTCGTTAGGTGCGGTTAAAAGTTCATTTGTCTTGGTCGCTGGAGAATAAGAGAGGTACAAGGACACCCTTTGCGGTGTGGGAGGGCCAGGAGGTTTTAAAAGGGCCATGGCAAGCCTTTCGGATTTTTGGGATTTTGGGGCATATTTTAGAGAGAAGGGACCGATTTTTAGAGAGACGAACATATCGAGATTTCCATCAGTTTAGGGACGGGCAACACATGTAAAGAGCCGCACAAACGCCCCGAGACGGTTCAAGTGGCATACGACCTGATCATCCTGCCCATGGGGGTGTGACGCTCCGCACGGTACAGTGTAGGCCTGCTAAGGCATCCTGCTAAGAGCATGCGCCAAAAAAAGCCCTTCAAGGGTGGACTCTAAAGAAACAAGACAAGACAAGAAGGACGCGGACAATGAATTGTTGTGTCGATGCCATCCACGTGTAGCATAAATCATTTTCTAACGGTGCTTTTAGCAATTCGGGGCCGGGATACACATGCTTCTGGGTCCTCAAAGTGGAAAAGGAAGGAAGAGTGGGGTAAAAGGACAGGTAAGGGCAGGGAAGCGACTTTGCGCACGCATTTCGAACGTTTCAATGATGCACTAATTGAGGGTGCTAGGGGCTGGCTTTCAGGATGGAGAAGGGGAGTAACTTGGGGGATGAAGAAGAAACCAAATTGTGCAGAGATATTTCCTTGTTGTCTCTTTTTTTTCTTTTCATTCATGTGCAATTACATAAATAGGTGACCCAAAAAAGATTGTGAACAAAAGGGAACCGGACTACCGTGGGGCGGCTTCTCCTTGTTTGGAAAACAAATACACACCACGGTTTGCCGCGGTCATTTCGCTCAACAGACAAACACACACATATATATTGACCAAGTCCACGATTCATGGATTTGCAGAAACGCACACAATAAATCACTTGCAATTAGTTGACACGAACACACAAAGACAGGGTCGAATTGAAACAAGGGCGGGGACCGACAACCCACACAAACACGACACATACACACACACACGCAAACGGCCCCCTACACATGAAAGAACAAACATAAATTGGAGATCAGAGCACGCGCGCCCGCACCCTTTACTTGAGCAGGACGGGTGTCATCGGGTCGTACTGCTTGCCCCCCTTGTACGTGAGGGTGAACCTCACGGGGAAATCCGTCGACGTGCTCTGTAAATTTTTGAATTTATTTATAAATGGGTCAAAGAATGCGAGCAAAGAGAGAAGAGGCAGCCATGTAGTGTACGTACGTTCAAAAATTCGATGTCGTCGTATTTCATAGGGTTCTTGGGAAAGTGGCCAACTGCGCCAACAATGGCAGGGTATTGGGCTTGGCTAGGGAACAACTGATCTTCGCGCACATCGCTGTTTTCGGTGAGGTGCGGGCAAGAGGCAACAAGCAAAAGTGAGTGGAATGAGCATGGGCATCCACTCTCTCTATTGCACCCTAGCACTTACCTGCGGTCCATAGTGAAGGCGACATAGAGCGCACTGCCGGGGCTCATCACAATATTGCCGTTGCACACCCCTAATCGCATATTATCACCATCCCCGCTGACATAGCTGCACGCAAAGGTGGAGAGCCCAAGAGGAGCATCCGTTGCCGGGTTGTCGGAGCAGTCGAAAACTTGCGCCTCCCACTGAAAAAGGTCGATGTCATTGTCATTGCCCTCGTCCTCCTCCTGTTGGAAACACGTGTGTAAGTTGGGAGGGAGGGAGGGAAGGAGGGAAACAAAGAGAGCATACCGTGTTGATGTTTCCAAAGCACGCGGTGAAGGCCTTGGCTTTGGAATAGCGCACCCGGGCGACCTTGGCTGTGATTTGAGATGAGCGTGGGTGGAGGTGAGACGAGGTGTTGCCTTTTCGACCTCTGTTCGATTTATACGTGGGCGGTAACCCCCCTACCACTGCCTTCCCACCAAAACATGCTGCATTCTTTCTTCTTTTTCGGATCTCTGTTCGATTTATACGTGGGCGGTAACCCCCCTACCACTGCCTTCCACCAAAACTTACGCGTCTTGTTGGCCTCGGCGTTGGGGAGCGTGCAGGCGCCAAAGAGGGCCGCGGCGAGGAAGAACCCACCCAGGCGGAGGACAGGCATGTGCATGGTTTGTGTTGGAGAGGGGTGGTAGGTGTAGCTAGAGTGCTGTGTGTGATGGTGAAGGTGAAGGAATGCAGTTGAGGCGCGGACTCAAAGGTCGTGTCAGCTTGGTATGGCTGGGCAAGTATCAAAGTGGTCTACGTAAGCTGGTCGCGCAGGTTGGCCTTGTATGTAAAAGGCGGCGCGTGCATGGGCACCAACCAGCACGCCGATTGGCTACCTAGCAGGCGCTGTGGACGATGCTGAAATGGGCGCTGTGAGTAAGCGTTGAAGCTCAAGTACTGTAGGGCGGCGCTGGTGACATCTGCACTGAAGTGTGAGCGGGCGTCGCGTGGGAAAAGGCGATCGTTATTGTTGTTTGTAGTAAAGCCACGTTGCCAAAAAGTCCAGACAGCCAGGGGGTATGCCAAGATGCGAACGAGAAGGAAAACAAGAAGTTGACACCTACACAATCACTCGATTGGAAGAAGAGGAAGACGAGAACACGGGAAGATGGGGAAACCCGGGAGGAGATGGGGATTAGAGCGCAGCGCGTGGGCCCCCAAAAAAAACGGCTACTCAACGCGGACAAAAGTGCACGCCTGCGTAAAACCTCGAAAGGGCAAACTCTCTGGCCACACTCCAGTGGCAGCGGTACCTTCATACGTAGAAATGTCGTCCCGGTTCTGATGCTTGTGATGGTGTGCATGAGCAAGTGGCTTTCCCCCAGCGACGAGGAGAAAAGGCTTCAGGAACCCAAGTTGCTGCACGGGGAAATCGACGGAACGAACCTGTCGAGACCGTTGACTTTGGATCGCTCTGTCAGACCGTTGACTTTTGACTTTTGCTGCCTCTTGCGCGCGCTCTCAAAAAACAGACTGCAAGTACGGCCACACAACAAGTTTTGTCGTGGGAACCCTAGAAGAGGAGGCAATGGACTCGCACCTTTCGAGCAGGCAGGGTCAAAATTGGGAGTTCCCTCGTTTAATCGTGTTTCGTGTCCATAGCTACTGGTACCCGGTATTGTCCGCAGAATCCTTCAAATCGCGGAAACGGGGCGAGCAAAAACACCTCTGTGCCTCTGTGCTGAGATGAGCCCCATGCAGCATATCCTAAAAAAAACGGCCTCCGGTCGTGTTCCGCGATTTGGGCTGTTTGGCGGAGTACGTGCAGAATTGACGCCTAAAAAGGATGGTTGGTTCGACTCTCTATTTCATTTGGGCATGTTGATTTCCTCGTGGCAAAGCATTGCATGGTAGTGCAGTCTGGTGACCCTACAGATTGATCCGCGATTTCACAATCAGGCCTGCAGGTACAACGTGTGGCCATCAAGCAAGAAGAGCGCACTCGCATCGCTCATGTGCGGTACGTCGATGTATGAATATGCTTCAGCGGTGATGAGAAGAAAAAGAAAGGTGGGTAGAAATGTAGGCAAGTCTTGCATGGACTTGGCTTCCTTCTCGTCCTTGGGCTTCTCTTTTTGAACCTTTGCCTTTCTTCCCCCTCCCTTGACACTCTGCACCCACCTGCTTGAAAGGAGATTCTGGTCGTCGTCTATGGCGTGCACAGTTTCCCACTTTCAGCAAGGTAGATGGCCACACAAAGGTCCGCCTGGATGTCTGTCGCCCAGGCGGACGCATGCCACGGGATTTACCGTAAAGCGACAATTTATTTTAAGACATAATTTTTAAAGAAGCAAATGAGTATTATCTGCGGACATAATTATTTTAAGTTGCCCAACTATGCATTTTGGTATCCCTTAATGTTTTTAAAAAGCCTCCAGAAGCTTGCCTGGATCGATCTCCGGGAGGCCTCG